>JAZHYW010070319.1:0-42564 GCA_037355805.1 Ixodes ricinus
TGCAAAGAAGCAGACCAACTTGCGCTCCTACTTGCCTCCCATTGTAAAGGATAGAGGGCAGACCTCAAGGCAGCCAGCACTGAGCTCAGACATTACTGCTGTGAGAGCCAATCAGAGCTATGGCGTTTTGATCGTCACCACAACCCCCGCAAAAGAAGCAGACCAACTTGCGCTCCGCATTGCCTCCCACTGTAAGGATAGAGGGTAGGACCTCAAGGCAGCTAGCACTGAGGTCACTATTCCTCTGTGAGAGCCAATCAGAGCTTGCTGCTTTGACGTCACCGACAACCCCTGCAAAAGAAGCAGATCAATCCTGTGCTCCGTATTGCCTCCCATTGTAAGGATAGAGAGGGTAGACTCAAGGCAAGCGGGCACTGAGGTCACTATTCCTTCTGTGAGAGCCAATCAGAGCTTGGCGTTTTGACGTCACCACAACCCCTGCAAGAGAGCCGCACGAACTTCTTGCGCCCGCAGCATTGCCGCCCATGCGGAGCGTAGAGGGCTCTGATGCTCTTGGCGGCGGCTAGCGGTGAGGTCAGTATTTGAGCCTGCCGAGCTCTGACTCAGCTGAGCTATGGCGTTTTGACGTCTCCAAGGCAACCCTGCCCCAGAGGTCTAGACCAACTTGCGCTCCAATCAGTGCCTCCCAGTGCTCGGCGATACTTGAGGGCACCGACTCCCGGGGGCAGCGTAGCACTGAATTTGCGCCACTGCATTCAGCTCTGCGGGAGCGCAAGTCAGCTTCTGGCTGCTTTGACGTCACCGCGGCCCTGCGGTAGAAGCAGACCCAACTTTCGGAGCTCCGCATTGGCCTCCGACTGGAAGGATAGAGGGCAGTACCTCAAGGCAGCCTGCTCCTTGAGGTCTAGCCACTGTCCTTCTCAATCAGAGCCAATCAGAGCTCGGCGTCTTTTGACGTCACCACAACCCTGCAAGAGAAGCAGACGAACTTGCGCCCCGCATTTAGCAATGCGGAGCGCAAGTACTTCTGCTGCTTTTGAAGGGGTTGTGGTGATGTCAGAACTCTGAGCTCTGCTTGACTCTGACTGAAGGATAGTTGGTATACATTAAGGCAACCTGCCTCGAGGTCTAGCCACTGTCCTTCAATCAGAGCCAATCAGAGCTCGGCGTCTTTTTGACGTCACCACAACCCCTGCAAGAGAAGCAGACGAACTTGCGCCCCGCATTTAGCAATGCGGAGCGCAAGTACTTCTGCTGCTTTTGAAGGGGTTGTGGTGATGTCAGAACTCTGAGCTCTGCTTGACTCTGACTGAAGGATAGTTGGTATACATTAAGGCAACCTGCCTCGAGGTCTAGCCACTGTCCTTCAATCAGAGCCAATCAGAGCTCGGCGTCTTTTGACGTCACCACAACCCCTGCAAGAGAAGCAGACGAACTTGCGCCCCGCATTTAGCAATGCGGAGCGCAAGTACTTCTGCTGCTTTGAAGGGTTGTGGTGATGTCAGAACTCGGAGCTCTGCTTGACTCTGACTGAAGGATAGTTGGTATACATTAAGGCAACCTGCCTCGAGGTCTAGCCACTGTCCTTCAATCAGAGCCAATCAGAGCTCGGCGTCTTTGACGTCACCACAACCCCTGCAAGAGAAGCAGACGAACTTGCGCCCCGCATTTAGCAATGCGGAGCGCAGAGTACTTCTGCTGCTTTTGAAGGGGTTGTGGTGATGTCAGAACTCTGAGCTCTGCTTGACTCTGACTGAAGGATAGTTGGTATACATTAAGGCAACCTGCCTCGAGGTCTAGCCACTGTCCTTCAATCAGAGCCAATCAGGAGCTCGGCGTCTTTTGACGTCACCACAACCCCTGCAAGAGAAGCAGACGAACTTGCGCTCCGCATTTAGCAATGCGGAGCGCAAGTACTTCTGCTGCTTTTGAAGGGGTTGTGGTGATGTCAGAACTCTGAGCTTCTGCTTGACTCTGACTGAAGGATAGTTGGTATACATTAAGGCAACCTGCCTCGAGGTCTAGCCACTGTCCTTCAATCAGAGCCAATCAGAGCTCGGCGTCTTTTGACGTCACCACAACCCCTGCAAGAGAAGCAGACGAACTTGCGCCCCGCATTTAGCAATGCGGAGCGCAAGTACTTCTGCTGCTTTTGAAGGGGTTGTGGTGATGTCAGAACTCTGAGCTCTGCTTGACTCTGACTGAAGGATAGTTGGTATACATTAAGGCAACCTGCCTCGAGGTCTAGCCACTGTCCTTCAATCAGAGCCAATCAGAGCTCGGCGTCTTTTGACGTCACCACAACCCCTGCAAGAGAAGCAGACGAACTTGCGCCCCGCATTGAGCAATGCGGAGCGCAAGTACTTCTGCTGCTTTTGAAGGGGTTGTGGTGATGTCAGAACTCTGAGCTCTGCTTGACTCTGACTGAAGGATAGTTGGTATACATTAAGGCAACCTGCCTCGAGGTCTAGCCACTGTCCTTCAATCAGAGCCAATCAGAGCTCGGCGTCTTTGACGTCACCACAACCCCTGCAAGAGAAGCAGACGAACTTGCGCTCCGCATTGAGCAATGCGGAGCGCAAGTACTTCTGCTGCTTTTGAAGGGGTTGTGGTGATGTCAGAACTCTGAGCTCTGCTTGACTCTGACTGAAGGATAGTTGGTATACATTAAGGCAACCTGCCTCGAGGTCTAGCCACTGTTCTTCAATCAGAGCCAATCAGAGCTCGGCGTCTTTTGACGTCACCACAACCCCTGCAAGAGAAGCAGACGAACTTGCGCCCCGCATTGAGCAATGCGGAGCGCAAGTACTTCTGCTGCTTTTGAAGGGGTTGTGGTGATGTCAGAACTCTGAGCTCTGCTTGACTCTGACTGAAGGATAGTTGGTATACATTAAGGCAACCTGCCTCGAGGTCTAGCCACTGTCCTTCAATCAGAGCCAATCAGAGCTCGGCGTCTTTTGACGTCACCACAACCCCTGCAAGAGAAGCAGACGAACTTGCGCTCCGCATTGAGCAATGCGGAGCGCAAGTACTTCTGCTGCTTTTGAAGGGGTTGTGGTGATGTCAGAACTCGGAGCTCTGCTTGACTCTGACTGAAGGATAGTTGGTATACATTAAGGCAACCTGCCTCGAGGTCTAGCCACTGTCCTTCAATCAGAGCCAATCAGAGCTCGGCGTCTTTTGACGTCACCACAACCCCTGCAAGAGAAGCAGACGAACTTGCGCCCCGCATTTAGCAATGCGGAGCGCAAGTACTTCTGCTGCTTTTGAAGGGGTTGTGGTGATGTCAGAACTCTGAGCTCTGCTTGACTCTGACTGAAGGATAGTGGGTATACATTAAGGCAACCTGCCTCGAGGTCTAGCCACTGTCCTTCAATCAGAGCCAATCAGAGCTCGGCGTCTTTTGACGTCACCACAACCCCTGCAAGAGAAGCAGACGAACTTGCGCCCCGCATTTAGCAATGCGGAGCGCAAGTACTTCTGCTGCTTTTGAAGGGGTTGTGGTGATGTCAGAACTCTGAGCTCTGCTTGACTCTGACTGAAGGATAGTTGGTATACATTAAGGCAACCTGCCTCGAGGTCTAGCCACTGTCCTTCAATCAGAGCCAATCAGAGCTCGGCGTCTTTTGACGTCACCACAACCCCTGCAAGAGAAGCAGACCAACTTGCGCTCCGCATTCCTACCATTGGAAGGATAGAGGGTAGCCCGCAAGGCAGCTAGCACTGAGGTCACTATTCCTCTGTGAGAGCTTGATCAGAGCTTGGAGTTTTGACGTCACCACAACCCTGCAAAAGAAGCAGACCAACTTGCGCTCCGCATTGCCTCCCATTGGAAGGATAGAGGGTAGACCTCAAGGTCTAGCAAGCACTGAGGTCACTATCTTCAGTCAGAGCTGAATCAGAGCTTGGCGTCTTTGACGTCACCACAACCCCTGCAAATGAAGCAGACCAACTTGCGCTCCGCATTGCCTCCCATTGTGTCCCACATATTCTAGTTGTTTAGACCTAACACTCTGCTCCCACAACTTATCTTCTGGAATGGATTGGCGCACAGATGTCGAGACAAGGGGAAGTGACCATTTTCCTATCCTCGTGTGTCAACCTAAACTTTTGCAGTCTCCTCAGAAACGTAAAACTCAACTAACAAATTGGAAAGTTTATCGACACTTAAATACTAAAACCATAAATACGATTGACTGCACACTTGAAAATTTTGTTACAAGCATTCGCACAAATATGGAACGCTCCACGCGGGTAATATCAGTTCCTCAGGGATGTATTGGAGTGGATGCCGAATATGAGAGGCTACGGGCTATACGACGAAGGGCTGAACGGAAATACAATCGAACAGGGCAAGTTGAGCACTACTTAGAGGCTCAACGAACGCATGCCCTCATGCGTCGACAACTAAAAAAGCTTGCCAAAAAACGTTGGCGCAGTAACTGCGATTCTCTTTCGCCTTTTACGTCAATACCCAAAGTCTGGAACATACTCCGAGCACTTAGAACTCCTGTCACTCAGATTCACCCATTCCGGGCTTTGGCATTACATCGGGGTATTTCTGTTGTCCTCGTTGCGGA
Source organism: Ixodes ricinus (assembly GCA_037355805.1). NCBI lineage: Eukaryota > Metazoa > Arthropoda > Arachnida > Ixodida > Ixodidae > Ixodes > Ixodes ricinus. The sequence continues at coordinate 4,542 of JAZHYW010070319.1, forward strand.
TGAGTTTTGCCAACTGCTCACGCGGCCGGGTGCTGCGACAGGTACTATAGAATTCACAACATCATGCAACGCAGTAAAACAAAAAATAGATGCACAATTTTGGTCAACTCATTCAGAGTTGGATCTCCCATTCACAATGCCCGAACTGGAGACTGCCTTACAAACAATTTCCGGTAGAAAAACAGCCCCAGGACCAGATGGCATAACATATGGAGCCCTTTCGAACTTGGGACCTAAAGCAACCACACTTCTTCTTCAACTATTTAATAACATATGGCAACAAGAACGTCTACCAGAGGACTGGAAACTAGCGAAAGTTGTCCCTCTTCTGAAACCAGGAAAATCGCCCATGTCACTGGAGTCATTCCGCCCCGTGAGTCTAACAAGCTGTATTGGTAAAGTTATGGAGAAATTAATTAACGAGCGATTGCAATGGTGGGTGGAAGAAAACAACGCACTTTCACCGCACCTAGCTGGCTTTAGAAGACGAAGATGCACAATGGATTGTATACTGAACCTAGTAACTCATGTAGAACACGAAAGAAGCCGGGGTAACGTTACCGTAGCCGTATTTCTCGACATCAAACGGGCTTTTGACACCGTTAATCATAGTCACGTTTTACATGGACTTCTTGAACTCGGTGTTCGCGGTCGCACCCTGCGTTGGATAGCAGACTTTCTCAATGAACGCAAGATTTTTGTAGACACAAACAGAGGCAAAAGCCAGGAACATACTCTTCGCAGTGGGGTTCCTCAGGGCAGCGTATTGAGCCCCACTCTCTTCAACGCGGTTATGAATCAGCTGTCACGTCTCCTTCCATCAGAGCTAGAGTATTCCATCTACGCAGACGACATATGCATCTGGGCGTCAGCACTCTCTATTGATACTGTTAAAACATCATTGCAGAATGGTCTGGACATTATTGTGTCATTCTTAAAAGAGCATGGAATGGACCTCTCTGCGACCAAATCGGCAGTTCTCCCTTTCACCTTAAAACGACTAAAAGACTTCAGACTCTCTGTAAACGGAGAACAACTAGAAATTGTCAAGACCCACCGATTTTTGGGTATAATTATAGACCGAACCCTTACGTGGAACACGCACGTGACTGCGATGGAACAAAAAGTTAATAGGATAATTAATGCCTTACGCTGCATTGCGGGAACCAAGTGGGGAGGCTCAACATCATCCCTCCTCCACCTGCACGTAGCGCTAGTACGTCAAACGCTAGCCTATTCTATACCAGTGCTCCATGGCCTCTCGCGCACTTCCGAGACTCGTCTACATTACTTGTTGGCTCGTAGTCTAAGAGTTTGCCTGGGTGTGCCTCGCGCAACATCCGGTGTTCTAGTTTTTGCAGAGGCACGGGAGCCGCCAATCTCGGTCCTTCGAATACAAGAAACCTGCAGGCATTTTTTTCGATTAAAGACACAACATATCGACCATCCTATTTTTCATAACCTTATGAGCAGAACAGGCGCACGAGTACATAACGTTCTTTTAGAACATCAACGCCACCTACCACGTTACACTCAATGGGAAGTACCGGTCTCACCTGCTCCCTGGACGTTGACGATGCCTAAAGTTCAGACCACAATAAATGGAATGGAGAAGAAAAGCTCAGTGAGCAGTATGGTGGCGGCACAACTGGCTCTCTTCCATGTATACAATCAGTACCCCAGTTTCACTCAAGTGTACACAGACGGATCTACCGACGATCAAGGATCAGCTTCCGCATTTGTTATACCATCTTTAGACACACATCGTTCATTCCGGCTATCCCATCGATCATCCTCTACTGCAGCTGAGTTACATGCCATTCTGTCAGCCTTACAATATATTCGGCATGCAAGCATGATAAAAAAATGGGTAATATGCAGTGACTCGCAAGTGGCTCTCACATCCATACAATCAATGAACTATAAAAGTAACAACGGCGTATACATTTACAAAATTCTGAATGAAATGACGGCGGCAATGAAGGCAGGCCACGACATTGCACTTCAGTGGGTCCCAGGACACTGTGGCCTCACGGGCAATGAAGCGGCAGACTGCCTCGCCAAAAGGCGCACTGGGATGGACAATATCAACGAGTCCCTCTTTCCCGTGGAGACACTCGGGAAATATTAAGGACAATGGTACGCACTAAGTGTAGTTCCACGTGGTTTGACGAACACTCTAAACGCTCCATTCTTTTTGAAATCGACCCTCAGATAAGATTCCGCGTACCCATTTCTCTCCCACGCAGCATAGAAACATTACTACATAGGCTTCGTCTCAATGTTGCTTATACCGCTAATTTTTTATATCGCATCCATCGCGCAGAATCTCCAGAATGTGCATGTGGAGAGTCGGTCGAAGATGAAACTCATCTCCTACTAGAATGCTCGAGATTCGCAAAGTGTCGAAAAGAGCTCAATTTACGGCTCATGGTACTTGACGACCGCCCCTTGTCACTAAAGAAGCTGCTAGGACCTTGGCCTACGCCAGTTCTACAAAAGAGGGCTCTGTTTGCCTTACGCGATTTCATCTTGGAAACTAAAATAGCGGACAGTTATTGAGAGTTATACATCTGCAACAAGAACAACAGAAACGCAACACCAAAGTGGAAACATCATGATATGATAAATTTACATTGCATACATACTTCAACTGTGAAATTCTGTATATAATACTCATATACCTTAGTTGTATATTATCGCGCTAAATTGAGCTTTTAATGTAAAAAGTATTTGAATAATTTAATGTGCATACCGCCCCCTTTAGTGTATATTGTACAGTATACCACGAACGTTTGAGTGTAGGAATTATATGTAAATAGCCTGATAAATCATTGCACCCTGATGTAAATAGTGTGCTTTCATAACGTGGAGTGTAGAGCAGGGTGTTCTGTGCAGTGTTTATTTTATGTGACAACTGTGAACTCAACTGTGAACTCTCAAGGAAACGGACCCTAATCACTCAAGTTCAAAGGAGTAGCCGGCGCTGCTATAGCAGCAGCCAATGTCTCCTTTTTATTTTTTATCAGTTATTAAAGAAAAGAAAGACGCAGGATTAATGTTCGCTCTTGCACTGGTTTGCAATATATGGTGAAATCGCCATTGTCCCTGCGCACGTGGGCACAAAAACTACGGTAGCGCATAACCCAATGTTCATAAAGCGACACCCTTTGGTATAACGAGGCACAAAGGTTCCTTCCTTCAACGACTGCGGTCTCATCAGCTGTGCTGTTTTTTCTTTTTACGCTGGGAAATCAGTCCCGGAACTTTTTTATCACACCTCGTAAGCTTTTATAAAAATCTTCAAGACATAAAATTTAAGTTCCATCTCTTCAAATGTCATGGAAGAAGATTGAATCACGCAGTTTCAAATAACGTTTTCAAGGATTTACATGAAAAACAATTGCAAAAAAGTACGCTAATTTGACTAAAATTTTTTTAACCAGTAAGCACTCCTACCTTTTGAGTTTTGTGATACCTGGGTTACTACTTGTTATTTATCGTAATTCATGAAACAATCGTTGAACTGGTGAAACGGTTCAGTGAAGAGGCCTGAAGGGGTCCGGTGAATGTCCGGAATTCCTACATCCTCAAAGACCGAAGGCAATCCTATTGAACGCCGCGGATGCTAACCTGAGACAACACAATATAAAAGACTACGCATACACATAGAGGCACCAAGTCAAACATTTCGCTTCATGAATCTTTTGAATTGCTCTTGTAGTATATTTCCGAAGAGGCGATCTTGAAGATGGTGAAAGCCCTGGACACAAAGGCCCAAGTACAGTACCCAACAGAGTTCGATGTCGAGGAGCAGGCAGCCTGGCCAACTCGAAGGCCCCCGAAAAACTAAAGTAAAGATGATAAGATCACGACCATGGTTTTACATCAGTCTAGCCACATTGTCAGTTTCGCACACTATCCTTCGATGAATAATAAAATAAGGAAAAATGTTGGCCACCCCAATGTGCTTCGGGCTACTAATAATAATGAACCAAGCGCGAATTCAACGCTTATTGTGAAACGTCAGCGTCATATTCCGTGCGCGCCTTTCGCCGATCAGCTGCTTATACGAGGAAATGTGGCAACTTACGTCCAGAAACAAAACAAAACAAATATAATGAACAACGTTTCAACGAAGCGCTTCGGACAGATTTCATACATGCAGGCCAGGGATCCCCTAGTTAGCAGGTTACTTCGTGGTAACCTACGCGACTTTACACATAAGAGGCATTGCGCGAAAGCCGGAGAGAAAGAAAATTCTTATGTACGAGCTCTAATAAACCTAGACCATCCGCTGCTCAAATCCGAGTCGTTGGTGCCACCACTTAGGATTGGCTAAGTGGAGCTACATTGTAATATTCCGTATGAGGACTTCGTGTTACTTCTACTTGCTACTTTAATTTTTTGCGGTAAAATTTGTTCGAGCTCCGTCGAATATGCGTTCAGAATTTCGAATTTTGAGGGAGTTGTGAGCCCCGCAGGTGTTCAATGTCCAACTATTGCCAAATTCCTTGAGGGTACAAAATCAAAAGTTTCAATCTATAGAAATTTTTCAGCGCAAATTTTTTTTTTAATTTTTGAATACTGAGGAACATTTTAACGTAATAAGTTTAAAAGTGCTTAACGTATAAAACCTTTTCATTCCTCTGGTACGATATTCAACCCTTAGGTTTGAGATAAACGCAAAATACTTAAAACGCGATGTTGCGACGCATTCCTCACACCTGTTATGGTTGGTAGCGTTAGTAGCGCTCGGACTTTTGATGAAATTTAATGCAAGGCTTTTCAACAATCTCACCTTGTGTGTTTCGAGGTCTTTCAAGAAGTCTTGAAATGGTAGAGAGAGCTCTCTGAAGATGGCCGTGGCGCCCATACACATAGAAAACAGGTTGAAAGTAAATCCGGAAGCATTCGACATCGGGCGCCAGGCTAAAATGACATCGTCTTCTGCCATCAGCTTAAGAGAACTGAAATATATAAAAAAAACTAAATGACGTTACGATTTGTTTAAAGGATACATCCTAAATCGTCAGTTTGTCGTCAATTGATGCTTATTAGAATAATAACAAGCTCGCATTTTATTGTGTAGATATCATCCGGCTATTTGTGCAGTTCCTACATCACTCAGGGCATCAGAATTATGTAAAAGAACTTACCGGGCGGAGGGGAAGAAAATTACGTTTATTTTGTTCGTAATTTATTCACACTGCTTTTACTAGAATTTATTTAAATCACACCTTTCCCTGAAATCAAATCTTAAAACTTTTAATTACCGTTTGTGTGCATATGTTAATTCTTTACATTCTCATTTTATCACTCAAATAAAAAAAATGAGACCTTTACAAGTTTCTGTAATGCGAAACTATACTCTGTTTCATACTTAGTGTGCAACGCTGTCAAAGCTATTATCGCGAGCATGGGGCTTGATCTCGGTGATCATTTGCATGCGTTCTCAGGCAAACAAAACCATAGATGAAGCCACGCGCTCGCGCCGGTAGCTTTGACAGCGTTGCACACTAAGTATGAAACAGAGTATAGAGCGCAGCTCTTGAGTAGGAGGAGCGAAGCGTACGGAAGAGAGGGTATGCCCCTCCCTCCCTCCTCCCTTCCACCGCTCTACCCCTCCCTCCGCGCCTCCTCCTCCTCCTCCCGCCTTCCTGCTCTACTCCTCCCGCTAAATTTAGAGGGTCAAGTTCCCCGCTAAATTTCGCGGGGAAATCGACGCCACGTGGCCTCAACACCAATTCAGTTTCCCCGCTAAATATAGCAGGGAAAATGACGTCACAGGGCTTTGTGTCACGTCACCCATGAACAAATTGAGTTTATCCGCTAGATTTAGCGTGAAAATTGATGTCACTTTACCTCAGCACCAATTCAATTTCCCGCTAAATTTAGTGGTGTGGTTACGCCGACGGAGACGCCGCAAAACGCAGAAAAAGGGCACCTAAACTGCACTCTACGAAAGAAAAAGAAAATAGCAAGAAAACATAAGTAGACCATGAGGAAAAAGCCGTGGTTTTCTGAGGTGAAACCTTATCTCTGCGTCGAGCTTTCTTCTACCTCCCACTTCGTTCGTGAGCAACGCGGTGTCCTCTTTGCAAGCGATTGCAAGCAAAACAACACGAGAAGGAAAAAGCAGAAGTATAAAAAATCTACATGCGCGCACAGCTCGGCGCACAGGTGCGCGCGTACGCACATAACATATAATGACATACAGACAGCGTATTAGGTCTAAGGTCTATTCTGCATTGGCTAGTATACACGTTTTATCTCACTCCAGCCTCGCGCCAATTTATGAGACCCTATAGCCGCTTTAGGCACCTAGAAAGCACAGAAAACCCCATTGCCGAAATGCGACACCCGAACTGTACTCGGGCTAAGGGCCATGGCGTTACGTGACTGAAGCATTTCATTTATTGTTATTGCGCCGCTCTGGAGACCGTCCTTATTTGGTTGAGCCGGCGGCATTCGTACTGGCTTGAGTGGCGCCGTGTCAACTAATTTGGCAAAAATATTGGTTGAGAGAGGCCAATAGGAGAGACAAATAAATAGGTGGAACTGGCTTCCCCAAGATACACCCGCACAGTCGCAGACGTATATGAAAGAGCCCAATCGAACACGTGGCTCCGAAGACATCCAGTGCTAACAGACTAAAGAAAGCTGGGCTATCCTCAAGGCTTTTTTACGTATGATCCGCATTTCAGGGAATTTTCTGTAATGCTGTTACTCTAATGTTAACGGCCAACCATCGCAAACCATTGCTAATTTCTGTGTTTTTTTTAGTAAACGTATGGCGTCTAAATATGAAAGGCGACACTTGGATAAATAGTAGTACCCAGTTAAATAAAATTAAAAAAAACAGCTTAATGTCTCTTTTCTGCGAGCTTATTATCAAACGCTCGAGAACTGATTGCTAAACTGGCCGATTCGGAGACATAAATGTAAAACTTTTAGCAGGCTGCTCTCAGTCCAGGTTCCCTCAGTTGGAGTACTCCAGAGAAGACTGGATGTACCATGCCAGGTAGTCCTGATCGTGGAGTGTAGTTTCCTTAGTCAGGCCACCCGGGATCGGGGAGAAGGACAGAAAGGGAGGGTTAGGGAGGAATGGAGGAGGGGTATGGCAGATCCATAATATGTGATGGGCATTTGGGTGGTCGCCGCAGCAGATGCGAGGGGGTGAATCTTCAGGGAGTAGACCACGTAGAAGGTGCATATGGGCTGGGTTGAGGAGAGTGTTGCTTCGGCGCACGGACGATGGTGCCCTGGTAGCACGTAAGTTGAAGGTAAAAAAGGAGAAACACGCGATGGGCGTGTCTGCATGTACCAAAATGATTTGCTGGGCGAGTTGGATAGACATCTTGACTAAAACAGCGCAAATAATTTACGTGAGGAAGACAGCGCTCTTTCCTTCCTGTTGTCTCTTCCTCACGTAAATTATTTGCGCTGTTTTAGTCAAGGTGTCTGCATGATTCAAGGTAAGGTAAGGCCACGCGAAACGTCATGGCACATCTGGAGATGTCGTGTTCCCAGAGGAGCGCTTCCCGTGCGAGCAGTTGTGCTCTCTAGTTGCCCGGCTTGACCTCATGACCTGGGATACAGACGATATCACCGGTGATAGTAGGTCGCGTCGTATTCGTTGCGTGATGTCATCTGGGAGTGAGTTGTTTAAAAGGCGCCGGCAAACAGCCGTACATTCGGTGAAGACGATGCCGCGCATAGGTCCATGGGAGAAAGAAGAGCGGTTCGTATGGTATTAGAATGATGATCCCTGACCGTTATGGCCGTGCCTTTGTCAGTCGAACTGGTATCTGTGGAGAGGTGCGTGCGATATGGACTACGGACGGTGTAATCTCTTAAAAAGGTAATACGTTGAGCACGTCGGGCCAAATTCAGCGTCGGGAGCATGTGTCGAGAGAGTGGTGGTATGCGAAGATGTGAGCGGATGGTTGCGGGGAGAAATGCCTCTTTTGGAGTAGGTGTGAGTGGGACCTGATGGCGTAGTTGATTGAGAATGTTTTCCTTTGGGGCGGGGGGAGGGGAAGGGGGTGAGACGGTGATAAATTTCTTCACGGCGTTTGTGGATAGCAACAAGCTCGTATATTGTATTGTGATAGCCCATATCGAGGAGTCCGTGGGTGATAGCATAGATCGGTAGACCCAGGTTTTGTGTGGGAGCCTGGTATACGGGAGGTGGTAGCGGAGTCCTGATATCAGTAGTGTTGGGTAAAGTACATCTAAAAGGTACTTCGAGTAAAGTACAAAGTAAATTAGACGTGATGTACTCCAAGTAAAGTAGTAAGTACACTGGGTGCAATGTACTTGAAGTAAAGTACTACAAATACAACGTAATTTCAAAGTAAAGTACAAGTATTTTAATACAATCTTTCATGATGCCCTTTAAATCCCCTATACAGTGATTTTTTTTAACTGGTATGCATTGCCCAGTGGTAATTACGGCTGCATGTGTTATTTTCAAAAAACAACGGCGAATATTTGAAAATCGCCACAGAGTCGTTATTTTCAGGAATTGAGCCCAATTCCTGAAAATTACTGTATAGTGATTTTCTTGCACTGGGTTGTTGCACCCAAGGGGTTTAAATGTACCAGGGGAGAGCATGACGTCAGCCCTGTAGCTTCGCAAGCAATCCTCTCATAAAGGAGTGCATGTCCTCTCCTTAATAAAAAGAAGAAAAAGACAGTGACTGTGCAAGCGAGTTGGTTATAATTATTCACGATGTGACACCTGAGATTGGGGTGCGAAAAAAAATTAAAGAACTTTCAAATAGAAGGAAAAGACAAAAGAGGATGTCTCAAAACATTGTGACGTTCTTCTCTGTTGGCTTTTACTTCGACTTGAAAATATAAATTTTCCGCACCACAACCTCAGGTGCTACGTTATGATTAATTTTGTTCTTCTAATATTTTAAACCTCCTCGGTTGCGCTCACCGACCGAGAAGTAGCGATAGTTCAAAAAGCTACAGGAAAGCCTCCCTCAAAACAAACGGAGCGATGAGCCGTCTGCTCACGTTTATGGTGAGAATAGAATATCCCTCCCAGTATTTCTTCGGAGTTGACAAAGCATCATTTCGTAATACAAATTTAACAGTACAAAATTTGGGGAATGTACTTTGAAGTCGGGAATTGTACTTTCCTCGGAAAGTACCGAAAAAGCATACTTTAAATAAAGTACAAGTACATACTCAGAGAATGTACTTCAAATAAGGTGCAAGTTTCCTAAACCTACTTCGAAGTAGTACTTTAAGTACAATGTGCTTGAAGTACTACCCAACACTGGATACCAGTAACGCATCGCAGAGCCTCATCATGCTTTTTTCCTTGAGACTGCGAGAGGAGGTGGAGACGCGTCGGAGCATGCGCAGGACCTGCTCGCTTTGTTTGAGGAGGTGATTAACCGTGCTTGAGCGGTTAGGTTGTGGAGAGGGGGTACCGTTTTGTTCGAGGTGAATGCCGGGCGGTGGCCGGCGCGGACTGTGAACTAGAAGTTTTGATTTAGCGGGGCACATTGTCAACCAATGTGGTTGGCGGCTTGATGAATGCTGTCGAGATCGTGTTGCAGTGTGTGCTGTATGTGCGCTGTTTAGCCATGATTCATCTGAAGGGTAATATCATCAGCGTATATGGAGTAGTTTACGTGTCGTATGGTGACTAGCGCTCGATGAATACGGCACATGACCAGATTAAACAGAGTGCGAAAGTACTGAACCCTGGGGATTGCCGTGTTTAAGGGTGGTCAACTGTACGGGATGTGACGGCGCCTGTGCTGAGGCAGTATGTACGTCCACAACAGAAACAGCGGACATAATTATAAAGCAAGGTACCGCAAGGGGTTGCCCTGAGCTCGTCTAGCAGGCTGTAGTGATGGTCGTTTTCAAAATCTCTAAGTCAACTGCAAGAATGGTCTTCACTTGGGCTGTGCTGGAAGTGAAGAATATTGCATCCTGGAGTTGGAGGAGCACGTTCTGAGTGTAGTGTTGTGCGGTTCGTGGACCGCTATCAGAGCACGACCATCGCGGGCAGAGTCTCGTGAGTAACTGATTTATTCGGACCGAACACAGAAGAGGAAAAGAAAGAAGATGTATTGAAGAATAACGCGATAGATCGGACAACACAAAGAAGAAGAGGTGAAAGATAAACACAGTAGGACACAACATTTCTCCCCTCCCCCGAACAAACATACATCAATAATTAAAAAAAGACAAAGCACTTCTCACTATTAATTGCACTTACATGCACTATTTACAATAAAGCACTACTATTATTACACTCTACATATACATACTCTATTTACACAATGAAAACAATCAAAGCACGTCTACACTCTACATATACATACTCTATTTACACAATGAATAAGCGTTACCACACAGTGCATTCGTTATTCCATTCAAGCTACCCTTGGCCAAGGCTACATTTTACGCATTCATACTAAACATGTACTCTTCCCAAACAAACTGGGTAATTTGAACGTTTAAACTAAAAATAAATCCGTCTCCAGGTTGGTCACTTCCATCCGAAACACAGGACTGCGAGTTACAGACTCCAGTCTCCAAATCGCTCTGGAGGTCGACGGTTTCGTTTTGATCGGCGAGGAGCATCCCTTGCATAGCTTGATCGGATCCACTCAGACCATCTGGAGACGCCACGTCTTCATTTAACACAGGTTCCTGGCAAACTGGGAAAGGAGGTGTTTTTGCGGTCGTAACGCCACGCCTTCATTCAGCTCAGGTTCCTGGCAAACTGGGAAAGGACGGGGTGTTTGCGGTCGTAACTGCTGCTGTTGCCGCTGAGCATCCTCCTTGAATCTGGGCGCTTGACACTCGTGATGAGGATGACGGTTCGTTGAACTGCCCCTCGTAGTACTGCTCGCAGACACCCTCGTAAATGATCTTGCCACTTCTTGTGGCAACTTGTTGCCGATACGTTCCTTAGGTGGAGCCGCCACCGTAAGCTTGGAGGCGTTCCAGATGCGTCCATCATGAAGCTTGTAGGTCCATCGACCCACGCGCTCAACAATTTGCATTGGAGGTCCAAAAGCTTCTTCTCCCTTTCTCACCTTCCCTGGTTTTCTGACACGCACCCATCCGCCGACCTGAAACTTCGGGATTTTCGCCCCTCGCCGTTGGTCTGTATATCGCTTGCTGCTCTCCTGCCCTCTCTGGACTCGACACCGCTGGCGTTGTAACTCCTCCAGTGGATTTTGCAGGAACTGCGATGGTGACAGGCCGATTATGTGGAGCCGGTTGCGTGGCTTACGTCCATGCAGCAGGAGTGCAGGAGACAATCCTGTCGTGGCATGAGGCGTACAGCGATACACGTGCAAGTAATCCAAGACGGCAGAGTGGATCGGTCGCTTCTCCAGGGAAGCGCACTGTACAAACGACTTAAAGGTGCGATTGAGGCGTTCAACTTGCCCGTTGGCCTGTGGATTGTAGACGGAGACAAGATGATGGTTGATACCTCGCGTGGCTAGAAAGTTCTTAAAGTCTATGGAGGTGAACTGGGGTCCGTTGTCTGAAACAATACTTTCGGGGTTAGCCTTCCCGAGAAAAGATGAGACGCAGGAACCCCGTCACTGTGCTTGTCGTGACGTTTGAACAAGCGTAAACTTCCGGCCATTTTGAAAAAAATAGTCCACCAGTGTGATCGCGTACCGATACGCTGGCGGTGAAGTTTCAAATGAGCCCAACAATGTCGATGCCAAGCTTCGACCATGGTCGCTCAGGGAGAGGCACAGGCTGAAGAGGTGTTGTCGACGTCTTCGCACTTTTGTCGGCAGATCCGCAAACGCCACAGGCCTGGACCGCTGTTTTCACCTCCGCATTCATGCGGGGCCACCAGTAGAGCTCTCGGAGTCGGGACGAAGTCCTGCCGATACCAGGGTGGCCCTCGTGCGCTCGGTCGATGAGGGCTCCCCTCATGCTAGAGGGAATAACGAACTGATCGCCACGTAACAAAAGACCATCGTGCACAGAAAGTGTGTCCTTACTGTCATGAAAGATTGTTTCATCGGGAGCCAACGCCCGCCGTGGTGGCCACGCCGAGGTGACATAGGACATTACGGTGGACAAATTGTGGTCGTCAGCTGTCTCTTGTTGAAGTTGCTCCTCCGATATGCACTCATCATTCAGAGCGGTGAAGGACACAATTTCTTCATCAAACGCTGTTCCTCCTTCATTATCCGCTACCGGAAGTCTGGAGAGAGCATCGGCTACTTGGTTTTCAGCGCCACGCAGGTACTCTACATGAAAGTTGTACGTGAGAAGCCGGGTACGGAGTGGTTGATGTCCGGTCCAGTTGTACTAGAGAAGTCGAGTGATACGGAGTGGTCGATGTCCGGTCCCTCGCGTGGCCAAGAGAGCAACGAGAGCCTGATGGTCTGTGTGTAGTGTGAAGTGGCGACCCCACAGGTATGTGTGCCACTTCTCACAGGCCCACAGACACGCAAGCGCCTCTCGCTCGTCCGCAGAGTACTTCCTTTCAGTAGCAGTAAGCGTTCGTGACGCAAATGCTACCGGGTGAATTTCCTGTCCGTATCGCTGCTGCAACACTGCGCCAATACCGTAAGCTGAAGCATCCGTAGTGACGATGATAGGCAGCGCAGGATCAAACATCTTCAACGTTTGTGCAGAGGACAGTAGCACTTTCACCCTCTGGAAACTTCGATCTGCTGCCTGGTCCCAGATGAACGGGATGTCCTTGCGCAAGTACTTTCGCAGCGGTTCTACTTCAGAAGCCAGGCACGGGACAAAACGAGAATAATATTCGACCATTCCTAAGAAGGACCGTAGCTGAGTCAGGTCTGTAGGAATCGGTGCCGCACGAAGAGCGTTGACCTTCTTCTGAAGAGGTGAAATCCCGGCAGCACTAACTTTGTGCCCCAGGAACGAAATTTCTGTGACGTCGAACACACATTTGTTGTTGAGCTTCAGACCTGCTTCCGAGATGCGCAAGAGTACTTTTTGCAGGCGCTCTAGGTGCTCCTGTCTGGTTTTTACCGAAGACTACCACGTCATCCAGATAGAACAGCACTCCCTGGCAGCCCTGCAAGATCTTAGCCATCATCTGCTGGAAGGTTGCTGGTGCTGAAGCTAGTCCGAAGCACACTCGCTTAAAGCGAAGAGTCCTCCGTGCGTAACAAACGCTGTTAAATCGCGACTTTCCGGATGAAGTGTAACCTGATGGTATGCTGCAGCAAGATTTAGTTTTGAGAACCTCTGCGCTCCATGCAGTGCGTTCAGCAGTTCTTTGATGTGAGGAAGCGGGTAGCTGTCGATGACTACCGCTTTGTTTACTTCGCGAAGGTCCACACACATTCGGATAGTGCCATCTTTTTTTTGGACCACTACTATTGGTGATACCCACTCGGAGGAGTTGATGCGCTCGATCACCCCAGCTTCCTCAAGACGTTTAATTTCCTCAGAAACTGGTTGTCGAGCAGCTTGGGGAATGCGCCGAAGCCGATGTTGAACGGGAATTACTGAGGAGCAGGTCTTCACCTTGCAGACGACTTCCTTGACTCGGTCCAATCCTGGCGTAAAAGATGCTCGAAGTGTGTAAGGGATGCTGGCAGCTTCGGAGGGGTAGACACTGGCTCAACTCGAAGGTGCCCCTGTGGAGCCACGCTTGCCTCCGCTGAAGGTGAAAGCCGTTCAGTCCACTCTTTCTCCAGTGCCACTGACGAGTCGTCCAGCTTCGAGGTCGTGGCTGATTTTACTGCCATTGACTTGGGTGTCAGTGTGTGTGAGGACAACGGTGGAGATTGTTCGGCCATACTTGCGGAAGCCTCACCGGTGTCACCGGTATCGGTATAAAAGCAAGACCGTGTTGCTCCGCTCATTTTAATGTCGAGCGCCACGACTGCGTCCATGCCCAACAAAGAGGTTCCACGGTCTGCGATATAAAACAGCAGTTGCGCGTGCCGTTCTCTGAATGTCACCATCGCTTTGAAAGCTCCCAGGATTTGTATGGGCTGACGGGAGTAGTTCAACAATGTGGCTGGTGGAGCAACCACGTGGGCGTCATTTGCAAACCATTGCGTGAACGTGGTCTTATCCATTAGTGAGACGGATGACCCAGTGTCAAGAAGAAACTTCACTGGCGTTCCAAAGACCTTGACACTAATGTAGATTCTCGCCTTCAACGATTCACTAATGTGACATACAATGTCGGGGTCGTAATCGTCGTCGTCGTAGGCATCGCAATCTGAGAGGACTTCCTCCACTTGCTTGCACTTGCTTGCGTTGTGATCGCTGACGATCTCGACGCATACTCCGGCATACACGGTCAAGATGCCCCTGTCGACCACAGTTGTAGCAATATTTTTGTCTCGCGGGACAGGTGTCGTAGCTCTGGCATTTGTGTGGGCCATTCCAGCAATTCGTACAGACGCGCATGCGGCGGAAATTGTCTTGCTGTCGTGAAGCCTGTAGGTTTTGGGAACCGTCTCGTGGGAGGTTGAACAGTACTTTGAAGTCCCGACGATGGTCGGACGCCTCGTCCATGTCGTTGCTGTCTGCAGGAATACGGGTTTCGCCCGCTAGCTCCGCAGGTCACGCATGGTTCCAAACCACGTGCTGTGTACGTGTCGCTTGAGATTGCACCCGGCCTTGCAAAGGGTCGCGATGATGCCCTCTGTATAGATTGCGGCGATGACTCATAATATGAGTGCTGTGGAGGACTGCTCTGATGTGGAGTCTGTCGGAGTGTCCTTCCCGGAGAATGCCCTTGGCGCCCTTCGAACTGTCTCTCGCCAGATAGTCTCCGGGCTTTGACGCGGCTCTTTGATGTCTCTGTAACTTGACAGGTCTGCCCACTGGATGTTGACGCGGTGACGTTAGCCCATTCTCGAACTTCGCGTCGCGACCGCTCAAGGTTCATGGCGGTCTGCATTACTACGTCGAACGGAAGAGCTGCATCAAGGACCATTCGTTCTTGAATTTCCGTCGATGCTACCACAATTATGAACTGCTTGCGGATGCAATTTTGTGTTCGACTTCCAAAATTAGCCTGGACGGCTAACGTCCGTAATGCGGATAGAAAATCGTGAAGAGACTCGCCTTCTCTTTGTCTACGTAAATGG
The DNA here is from genome assembly GCA_037355805.1 of Ixodes ricinus. NCBI lineage: Eukaryota > Metazoa > Arthropoda > Arachnida > Ixodida > Ixodidae > Ixodes > Ixodes ricinus. The sequence continues at coordinate 19,646 of JAZHYW010070319.1, forward strand.
AACTGGAGCTCCAGCAGCGTGACATTTGTCGGCTGCGTGAATTCGGCTTCCAGCAACTTGATGGTCTCTTTGTAGACATCAGGAGTAGCGAGTACAGCTTGCTCGCCACCTGCTGCTGCTAGCGGTGCTAATGCCTGATCAACAGCAGGTTCAGGCGTTGGTAGTGAGTCATAAATCTGCTGGCCGGCTTTCGCTGAGGCAGTTCAGCAGCATCGCTTGACGCCGTTCTGCAGGATACCCTCGGGCGCCCGTTGCCAACAGATAACGCTCGAACATTTTGATCCACCGCTCCCATGGAATGGGTGGAGGTCCCAATTTAGCCAAAAACTCCAGGGGAACCTTGCCGCCCGAGGTCATGACGATGTCAGATGGCTTCTCAGCACCCAATGGTGCTGTTCGAAATGGTCGCCATCTTGACTTAAATCGTGCGAAGAAGATGGTTCCACCGGAAAACACAGAAAACTGTCCAATACAGAGGGTACCGTTGAGGTCAGGCTGTAGTCCTCGCTGAGGCTCAGTCCAGCGCAGGAAAAGCTTGTTTTAACCCTCGTCGCCAAATAATGTAGTGTTGGGCGCTTCGTGGACCGCTATCAGAGCACGACCATCGCGGGCAGAGTCTCGTGAGTAACTGATTGATTCAGACCGAACACAGAAGAGGAAAAGAAAGAAGATGTATTGATGAATAACGCGATAGACCGGATAACACAAAGAAGAAGGGGTGAAAGATAAACACAGTAAAACACAACACTGAGTTCAAATGTGCTCTCATCATCCAATGAGAGAATGCCAAAGGTGTCACGTATTGCCCAAATGAGTGCGGAGGCGGCAAGGGGTGACTCGCTTCATGAGTTTTTCAGCACACGAGGTGAGTGATGTGGGACGAAGGTTTTTAATGTCATGTGGTTTGCCTGGTTGGGGAATGAACGTCATCATGGCCCTTTTCCACTCGCTTGAGAGTGAGCCCGAGCACCAGGTTTGATTCATGAGTGAGAGTAGGAGCTCGTAATACTGATTTGTGTGAATGCGTAGCTCCTGCGAGAAAATTCTGTCGGGTCCTGGGGCCTTGTTGACTCGAGTTTCCGCTACGGTCAGTTTGAGTTTGACTAGCGTGATGTCCTCCGATAATGTCCTCTCCAGTCATTAGGGTCACATCCGGTGTATTGGTTGTAAGCAGGTTGCATAAGAGTCGTGATATATTTGTTACGAAGAGCCTGTACCAGTTAATCGGGTGCCGTATACTCATCTAAGATTTTGTTTAGGGACATGCTCGAGGCCGTCTTGGAATGAGATAGATTGTGTACACAGCGGGCTAGACGCAATGTGGAGGCAAGCTGCAGAGTATTGCTAAGATTGCCACAGATGCCGTGCCAGTGGTGTTCAGTAAAAAAATTGAGTTGGTGGCTATTTCTTCCTGAGGAGGCAGATGCGTTTGCGTAGGCGGCGGCTGCGCTTGTTGCCTTTCCACCTGTGAATGAGACCACGACGAGATTCCCACCATGGAGCAGGTGAGCGTCCGTCGCCGGTGCTTCGTCTGATTGTTATAATATACATGGTCAAAGTCGTCAGCGCGCAACGTGAGGAAACTGTAGAAGAATACAGGAAACAGGATAGACGCTGAACTCCCAAATAAATATTTCATCCAGGAGAGAAGAAGGAAGATGACATAACCAACAGGTACGTGCTCATGGAACGAACACTTTAGGCTACAGGCAATATCCTTAGCGTATCGAAGCGTTTAAACACAAAACTTTATTTTCAGATAGAGGAGCAGAATGATGGCTGACGCAGCCCTGCCCAAGACCTTGCATAATACTGCCGCGCGCCAGCTGCCAAGTAGGCAGCGCGGCCGTGGCCTAACGGTTATCGTGTTTGCTTCCCACGCGATAAGCCAGGGTTCGATTTCTGGGAGCGAAGTGTCTTTTATTTATTCTTTCTACTTCTCATTCTCGCAATTTCGAGAACTTTCTCGTTTCACCGAGTTAAGAATGTTCTACGCCCGAGCGTTCTAGGCCGGATGTTCCAGAAACCCACGCCGGTACGAAAGGCGCTACGCGTGGCGAGCCGGGATCAGTTTCGCATCAACGTTCGATCTTGCTGCTTCGCCGCCTTCGACGCCCGCGACGCTCTGTTGTTATCTTTTTTTTACTTTTATTTTCGGGGACAAGTTCGCCCCATTAAACGTTCGGTTTACTCAGTCATTCGCCGCCTCATCACTGGTCATTCGTGACATTTTGGCGGAGGTGCGGGGTACCGCATATCCGCGCAGCGCACCCCTCCAAGTTCCCGCAGTACAAGTCCGAACCCAAGCTCCGAAGGACCCGACGAAGACCAGATCGAGACCCGATCAAGTCGCCGAATTCAAGGTCTACACCCGGAACACGGACTTCTGCCACCCAGGACCAAGCAGCCAACGAGGCCGACAATGAACGACCAGCAGTCGCAGACCCCGGCCGCTTCTAGCATCATTTACCTGCCCATCACTCCCCGCACTCCGACGACCTTTCACCGCGAAGCCCACGAGGATATCGAAGACTGGCTGCAGCACTACGAACAAGTGGACCGCCGTAACCGATGGACATCGGAGCTGTGCCTTCAAAATGTCTACTTCGCTCTGGAAGGCACGGCACGCACCTTGCTCAAGAACCAAGAAGCGTCGATTTTATTGTGGGAAGAATTCCAGGCTGAGCTGCGACGCACCTTTTCCAACCAGCAGCGACAACAGCGGGCCGAAGAACTTCTCCAAGCAAGACACCATGGGCCAAACGAGAGCGTCACAAGCTTCGTCGAAGACGTTCTCCGCCTCATGAACCGCGCCGACCCAAACGCTCCCGAAGAGAAAAAGTTGCGGGTCCTAATGCGGGACATGAAAGAAAATATCGTCGGGGGCCTCATGCGGAGCCCGCCTACCACCGTCGAAGGTTTCATCACTGAGGCCACCAACATCGAACGTGCCCTTCACGCGCGGGCCTCACAGTACCAGAGACTTCCCTGCTTCGCTGCTTTCTCGCCGTCCAGCTGCAGCATCCCGGACATCCGCGACATCATCCGGGACGTCGTCCGGGAGGAAATCAAGAAGTTCCTGCCTGCTTCCCACCAGCCTGCTTCGCTGTCAGTAGCCGAAGTTTTCCGCGAGGAAGTTCAGCGGGCGTTCCACCCTGAGGCTCCTGCCAGAACAGCAGTACCCGAGGAGCCTTCTCTGACCTACGCCGGGGTAGCTCGGAGACCGGCTCCAGCTGCCCGCGAGTATTCGACGCCATCTCGACGTGACCTACCAGAGCCGCAGACTTTCCGACATCGGGAAGGGCAACCCCAGCTCGTCCGCACTGAGCAACCGGCGCCCAGGAAGACAGATGTCTGGCGCACGGCCGTTCGACAACCGCTGTGTTATCACTGCGGCGAGGCCAATCACGTCTACCGGAGGTGCCCGTACCGACAAATGGGCCTGCGAGGCTTCGCGCCGAGCGACCCGCGACCTCGCGGTGGGGAGCGACCAAGGGTCATCGAGGAGTACAGTCGCCGGCCATATGAGCTCCCCCGACCGAACACCGACCGGAGCAGCGAAAATCCCGCACGCGGCGCGTCGAGCGTTGCCGCGTTTTGGGAGCCGGGCTATCGGGAACAAACCATTCCGGTATCAAAGGGGTGGACGTATAGCTTTTATCGGGATTCCAGCCTTTAGAAGTGTGAATCACAAAAGCACGGCCGATTAGAATTGCCGCCTTCGGGTGTTGGCCCCAAGTGTTCGGAGATGATGTTAAAACTGCTGATAAACTGGAGCTGTCTTTAGGCGTAGATAAAGCAGCAGTTTTCGGTCGATGTATACAAATCTGAAAACCGTATGTTTGATATTATACCGGGCATGAGACAACAATGATCCCTCGGCAAGCGGGGGGGGGGAGTGGCCGAACAGGAAGCCATCTGCAAAGTCATCGTGTAGAGAATGTCTCGCAACAGCAGCACGTGACGGTCATGATCGGATTGATACGGAAGAAGGGGAAGCGGTAATAATTGGGATTAATATAAAATAATTTGGTAACCCCGATGTGCATAAAAATAATTATCGTGCCTACGGCATTAAATGTTTTCATTTAATTTTCTTAGATCATGCAACTTGTTCCCTCTAGGAACAAACATTTGGTTTCTTGATTTTTTGTTATAAACACAAAAGACCATGTCACTTCGGCTAGATTTTGCACACCTTTGTGCATCTGAATATCGCCATGCTATTTTGGTGTCATGGACACAGATAAGCACGGGTGGCTCTGATCATCGAGATGATTCACAAAGAACTTAAATAAAAGGTGCAACCCTATTGGTCGCTTATGATTCACGTTCCATGGGAAAAGCCTATTTTAGACGTGTGTTGGGGTATAAAAGGCGAAAGCATTATTCCGGTTGCCACAAAGTTGCAGTGCTATGTCACGTATTCCGCTGGAAACAAGACATAAAATAATCGCGCTTGCTGAAATTGGACAAAGCAGGCAAGACATTGCTTCGAGAGTTGGATGCGATGTAAAATCCGTCACTCGGATAGTCCGCGCTTTCCGCGACGAAGGCCGTATTCACGATGCACCGCACGCACGTCGGCCATCATCTACAACTCCGGATGAGGATCACTGGATAATTGCAGCGGTGGTTGACAAACCCACAATTACAATTAAGGAGATACAGCAGGAGCTCGGACTTCGGGTGAGCGAAAAAACCATAAGAAGACGACTCCGACAAGCTGGACTTCGTTCGCGCGTGGCACGCCAAAAACCATTTCTGACGTATAGGCACAAGCAACTGCGTCTTGAGTTTGCTCGGGAGCATTCCACATGGACACTGAATCATTGGAAGATGGTCGTGTTCACCGACGAGTGCACCTTTTGCACTGTATGGGACCAGCAACGACATGTTTGGCGGCCAGACTTCAGGCGGTGAGATCTCGTTACCATAATATCCTAAGAATATACCCGATCATATAAGAGACTGAACTAAACAGAAACCATAAAAATGTTGGTCATTAGTGTGAGCCGCTGTAAGTGAACAAATATTATTGCGACATTGTTCTTATCAGTTCTTAAGTGGATCTAAAACGTCTAAATTCGTGAAACCATTATTTCACGTGCCTTAGTTTATATTAAAGCATGAAAGACGCTAACAACGCAACGATCAAACATGTTTGAGTTACGGTGGAGTTTAATGGTTTTTTTTTACTGTTTTTGATAAGTATGGGACAATATTATTGCTGCTAATTGCTATGTCCTTCACAGCCACGACGCCGAATACACGCTGCCGGTCGAACGGAGCGGGCGCTCCTCTGTCAATGTTTGGGGCGCCGTCACTTGCCAGGGACTTGGCCCACTGGTCAAAATTGACGGCAGGTTGACTGCAGAGAAATATGGCGAAATCATAAGTCACGACATGCTGCCATTTCTTTTGGATGGGCCATTTCCGGACGGACTCTTCATTTTGCAGCAGGACAACTGCCCAGTGCACACGTCGAGACATGTCAAGGAGACGCTCGAGGATTTGTGTATTTCCCAGCTTCCGTGGCCCGCCAAGTCCCCGGACTTAAACATAATTGAAAACGTCTGGGGAACTATGAAGAAGAATCTCTCGAGGCGTCAGCTGCACCACGCTTCTCAAGAGGAACTTTGGGAGGCCGTCCGCGAAGAATGGGACAAGCTGAGAGAGAGCCCAGAGCTGTGCCCAACTTTATATGACTCTCTACCCAAACGCCTGCGAGACGTCCTCAGAACTCTTGGCGAAGCAACACGCTATTGAGCCCAGAACAGTAGAGTCTCCTCGACAAAACGGGTTTACAAAAAGCGCCTAAACCTTTATTCTGCTCCGACAAAAATTATATTTTTTTCGTTATCTATAGCATATCCGTATAGATTTAATAAATTATTTCAAAATCGCTTGTCATTGTGTAGTTTAGGTTTAAGAAAGATTGTAAGAAAACTCGTGCGTAGGATTAATCCTCAGGTAGGAAACTTTCAAAATGACTATCCGGTTTTGCAAATAAAAAAGTAGCATATAACACGTCAGAGATATTATGCAGTAAAGAATTTCGATAAGCCGTCTGCGTTTACCTACAACCGGAAGTGGGATTGTAATCGGCCGCGCTTCAGATTCACGTTCCGAAACGTGGATTGCTATCGAACTTCCTGCGTCCACCCCTTCGATAACGGAATGGTTTGGTCCCAATAGCCCGGCTCCCAGAACGCGGCAGCGCTCGACGCGCCGCATGCGGGATTTTCGCTGCTCCGGTCGGCGTTCGGCCGGGGGAGCTCATATGGCCGGCGACTGTACCTCCGACAACCCCTGTCCCCGGTGCCGACTCCACCCCGAGGTTCCCGTTCGCCTTCGCCTCGACGTGCGCTATCGCCCTTCCGCCGCTCTTGTCGGGACAGCCTGTCTCCCCTATCTCGTCGGGAAAACTAAGCGCGGCAACGCCTGGAAGTGGCGTTGCCGATGACGACCAAAGTAAAGAGCCTCCAAGAACGCCGGAGCGCTCCCACTCTCCCGACGCCTCGCATCGCAACGAAGCCCCTGCAACGGTGTCCAACAACCTAAATGTTGTTATCGACGGCTACGACGCATCGGCACTCGTGGACACCGGAGCAGACTACTCAGTCATGAGTGGGAGGCTCTCTCGCCACCTGCGAAAAGTTACGACACCCTGGGGAGTACCACAAATTTGAACCGCCGGAGGACACCTTATCACGCCTGTCAGAAGTTGCACTGCTCGCGTCGAAATTCACGGCGAAACGTGCCCTGTGAGATTTGGTGTTCTACAAGACTGTTCTAGAGATGTCATTCTGGGCATGGACTTTCTGTCTGAATACGGCACCGTCATCGACCTGGGTGAGAACAGACTGACGCTGCGGAAGCCTGCTCCGCCTTCAGAGAAACCCCAAACAGCGTCAGCCGCCGTCCGAGTCGCCACCGACCACGTGAACCTGCCGCCGCGATCATGTGTTGTCGTACCCGTCGTGGCCGATACAGCTACCTGCGGCGAAGTTGTCCTGGAAGGCAACCTTCGATTGCTCCTGGGAAGAGGAATAGGCGTCGCAAAAGGGGTAGCTGAACTTCAGGATGGGCGGACTGTGGTCCTCGTGACGAACTTCCGAAATGAAACGCAACACCTCCCGAAAGGTGCAGCCATGGGCCACATCGAGGAACTTCGAAACGCCGCCGAAATCGCCGCGATTACTGACAAAACCTCGCCACCTCAGCAAGACAGTACGTCGCCAGCGCAGCTCGACATTGATACTAAGCTTCTGGGCCCAAAACGACGGCAGCTGCTGAACCTCCTCGCCGAATGCCGCGACTGCTTTGTGACGTCGTCGAAGGTACGCCAAACCGCCGTTGCGAAGCACCGCATCGTTACCGAGGACGACGCGCTCCCTGTGCATCGATCGCCGTACAGAGTCTCCGTTAAAGAAAGGGAGGTAATCCAGGAGCAAGTTCAAGAGATGCTCAGAGACGACCTAATCCAACCTTCAAATAGTCCGTGGGCCTCTCCAGTCGTGCTGGTTAAGAAGAAGGACGGAACGCTTTGGTTCTGCGTGGACTACCGGCAGCTTAACGCGGTGACGAAGAAAGACGTCTTCCCGCTCCCTTGCATCGACGACACTCTAGACCGGTTGCGCCACCCTTGATATTTCTCATCGATGGACCTGAAGAGCGGCTACTGGCAGATCAAAGTCGACGAACGGGACCGAGAAAAGACAGCCTTCGTCAAGCCGGCGGACTGTACGAGTTCAAAGTGATGCCCTTCTGACTATGCACGGCGCCAGCAACGTTCCAGCGTGTCATGGACACCGTACTGCCAGGGCTGAAGTGGCAGAGCTGTCTCGTCTACCTTGACGACGTCGTAGTGTTCTCAACTGACTTCGACGAGCACTTGCGACGACTCCGAGCCTTTCTCCAAGCGATACAGACCGTCGGGCTCACCCTCAAGGCGTCTAAATGCCGGTTCGCCTATGACGAAATGAAGTTTCTGGGCCACGTGGTTAGTAACAAAGGCGTCCGCCCAGACCCCGAGAAGACTCGCGCCGTCGCGGCATTCCCAGCGCCGAAAGACAAGAATGCCGTACGAAGATTCCTCGGACTTTGTGCCTACTATCGACGCTTCTTTCGGGATTTCGCAAGAATTTCCGCACCACTCACAAACCTCACGAAGGACGCCGAGAAGTTCGAATGGGCCGAGGAGCAGCAGCAGGCATTCGACGAGTTGAAGCGAAAACTCCAGACTACTCCTGCCCTTGGCCACTTCGATCAGTATGCGAAAACCGAAATTCACACGGACGCTGGTAATGGAGGACTTGGAGTGGTACTGGTTCAAGTACAAGAATGAACCGAGCGAGTCATCGCCTACGCAATTCGGACATTGTCCCAGGCGGAGAGAAATTGCTCCACGACTGAGAAAGAATGCCTTGCGGTCGTCTGGGCAATAACGAAGTTTCGTCTGTACTTATACGGGAGCCCGTTCCGCGTAGTCACGGACCATCACTCGCTCTGCTGGCTTGCGAACCTCAAGGACCCGTCAGGACGCCTCGCTCAATGGAGTCTCCGACTACAAGAGTTCAACATGACCGTGGTCTACAAGTCAGGCCGCAAGCACAGCGACGCCGACTGCCTGTCCAGAGCTCCCGTCGAAACACATTCCGGCAGCAGCGACGACGATGACGACGAGTGTTTCCTGGGCGCAGTGAACACCGACGACATGCCGGACGTCAACGAGGCGATCCTGAGCTGCGCACACTATTAGAGCACCTGGAAGGGCGCGGAAGTGCCATACCACGTGTTTTTTCACGCGCCCTGTCGACCTTTGCCATTCTACAAGGTGTACTCTACAAAGAGAACTTCGGGAAAAAACAACTTGCCGTGGCTGCTGGTAATCCCGACCGACCTTCGGGAAGAGATCTTTCAAGCCTGCCACGACGACCCGACCTCTGGGCACCTTGGTTACAACCGAACACTGGCCCGTATTCATGAAAAGTATTACTGGCCCAAGATCCCGAAAACCGTCCACCTATACACACGATCATGCCATGACTGTCAGCGACGCAAGAAATCCTCCGACGAGGCCGGCCGGACTCCTGCAGCCAATTCCTCCGCCAACAGCACCTTTCCAGGAGAGCGGAATGGATCTACTTGGCCCTTTTCCGCCATCGACGTCGGGAAATCGCTAGATCATCGTCGCCACAGATTACCTCACGCGGTACGCCGAAACGAAAGCCCTTCCTTCCGGGACTGCTGTGGAAGTTGCCAAGTTTTTCATTGAATCCATCGTCCTCCGGCACGGCGCTCCCGAAGTCCTGATCTCAGACCGTGGATCCTCGTTCATGGCCCAGCTGACACAAGAAGTCCTTCGTCTCAGCCAAACCAGCCATCGACGCACCACGTCGTACCACCCGCAGACCAACGGGCTGACGGAAAGACTCAACAAGACCATCGCCGACATGATCTCCATGTACGTCGACGTGGAGCACAAGACATGGGACGAGGTGTTGCCGTGCGTCACTTTTGCCTACAACACGGCCGTGCAAGAGACCACCGGGGTTACACCCTTTCAACTGGTTCATGGTCGCAAAGTGACGACAATGCTGGACGCAATGACGCAATGTTACCCCACGTACCGGCTGTCGACGGAAGCGATGACGCCCAGGTGGTTGCCCAACGGGCAGAAGAAGTCCGTCAGCTCGCCAGACTCCGTATTCAAGCCCAACAACGTATCGACACTGGCCGCTACAACCTTTGTCGTCGGGACGTCCACTTCCAGCTTGGAGACAGGGTGTGGGTGTGGACACCGATCCACCACCGTGGTCTCAGCGAAAAACTCTTGAAGCGCTACTTCAGACCCTACAGGGTGCTTCGTCGACTCGGGGATCTGAACTACGAGGTGATGCCCGACGGTACGCGGACTTGATCACGCCGCCCACCGCGACCTGAAGTCGTCCACGTCGTGCGCCTGAAGCCGTACTACGCTCCATAGGACTGCGGACCTCATGTGTTCCGAATGACGCTTTAGTTTGCCGTTCTTCTTATCTGCCTTGTTTTGTATTGTGTTGCATCGGGGCGATGCACTTTTTTGAAAAGGGAATAATGCCGCGCGCGCAGCTGCCAGAGTAGGCAGCTGCGCGCGCTGTGGCTACCGGTTATCGTGTTTGCTTCCCACGCGATAAGCCAGGGTTCGATTCCTGGGAGCGAAGTGTCTTTTATTTATTCTTTCTACTTGTCATTCTCGCAAGTTCGTGAACTTTCTCGTTTCACCGAGTTAAGAATGTTCTACGCCCCGAACGTACTAGGCCGGATGTTCCAGGAACCCACGCCGGTAGAAAAGGCGCTCCGCGTGGCGAACCGGCATCAGTTTCGCCACAGCGTTCGATCCTGCTGCTTCGCCGCCTTCAACGCCCGCGACGCTCTGTTGTTATCTTTCTTTTTCCTTTTATTTTCGGGCACAAGTTCGCCCCATTAAACGTTCAGTTCACTCAGTCATTCGCCGCCTCATCACTTGTCATTTGTGACAATATATGTCTGTGGGAGCACTGCGTGAGCCGTCATTATTTTACTCTATCTGGAAAGGGAGCTTTGTTTCTAAACGCTTCGATACGCTAAGGCTATTCCTCCGCGGCCCAGAGTTCTCGTGCCATGAGCACGTGCGTGTTGGTTATATGTCATCTTATTGTTTATTTTCTTCTGGATGAAATATTGAGATGTGAGTTCAGCGTCTATCCGGTCTCCTGTATTCTTCGACGGTTTCCTCACGTTGCTCGCTGACTTTAACCATGTGTAATGCTTACCAACTAGCCCAGCTCACCACCCTTCTACTGATTGTTATAAGTTGTGAAAGTGCAGATGATTATGATAAGGAATGTATGGTAGTCAGCAAGGGAGGAGGAATCGTGCATGTCAGTGTCCTCGTGAAATTTAGTGCAGTCCGCGAGGGAGGGCGCTTGGATCATCTGTTGTTGGGTGCATAAATGGTATTCTTGATAAGGGCGTGATCGCTAGTTAGCGTGTCATGCGTATTGGTCCACGTGGCCTTTGCCTGATCTTTTAGAATGGTGAGGTCGGGTGTGTCCCGTTCCACTGAATTACCGTGTCGGAGGGGGAGTCTGGATTATTAAGAAGATAGAGGTGTTCCCTCTGAATGATGGTTAAATGTCTGGTGCCCTTGGAAGTGTTCTTACTGTAACTGTATGTCGTGTGGGGGGCATTAAACTAGTCTGCTATAAGGTGCGTAAAGATGCATGTGGGGCGGAGGTGTGCCGTCGATTCCAGGAACTGAACCGACTGTTTCGGTGGGCAGTAAGTTTTTGTTAGGTAGATGCGGTTAGCCGAATATTTACCGAAGCGATGAGAAGGGGAGAGTTGAACTGTGGAGCACACACTGTGCAGCGTGTGCTGCACAGCAGTGATTGCAAGGTCCTCTCTTTTTAGAATTAGGAGATTTTAATCGGTGAAAGGTGTGGTATGAGTGTTCTGCCCGGGGATGGATAGGGGAAGCCCGATTTCTATATCTGAATAATACCTGGTTTATCTGATTGGAGAGCAATGCACTGCGCGACGAGGCAGCGCTTGCGGGAAAGACCCCTGCAGTTTCACTGCCAGATGTAGAATGTATCAGTCGTGAGGTTGGTTTGCAGGCAGTGTCGCAGAGAGGGCTTGGATGTTAAGCGTGCACCTCTTGAAGACTTTCGGGCACTTGCGAGATCTGTTTCCTCTAACCTAGCTAGGCGAAATGAAAGGCACTGGCTTTCTGCCGCGACAGAGGCCATAGTAGATTGCAGTGCGTCAATCGCTTGTCCGAGTGTTCGGGCTGGTTTTGCCTCAAACGTTTTTCTTTTTAATTTGGTGGTGAGAGAGGCAATGTTTGTGGTAATCGTTGTACCGATGCCTGCTAGCTTGGCGTAGAAGCGTGCTTCCATCGCCGCGATGGCAGGCTGAATGTGAGCGTCGATAGCACCAAGAGGTGTAATGTTCAAGGTGAGGCTGTTTGCAGGGAGGAGTGTAATATCTATCCACAGTCTCCGATTCCTGAGGGGAGGTTACGGCATGGCCTGACGTGATCTCTCGGGATGAGGTTAGAGAATAGCGTGTTCGTGGGGCAAGGATTTCGGTTAGAGCTTGGCGATAGTCACATGCCTTTTGTTTAGTTAGGGTACGAGGTGTGAGGGGAGGGAATCTTGGGGAGGGTGGCTGACTTACCGGTGAGTAATTAGAGGCTGCTGGCGGAAAGCAAGGCCTCTTTCTGCTTCGTTTGGCGGCGCGATCAGTGGTCCTGGAGCGATTTCGGCATCAAGAGGAATAATTCACTGTCTTGCTCGGTGTGGATGGTGGTGTTAGAATCGGGGGAGGTTGACTGTGAGGTGGGGTGGCGGTATTGCAGGCAGTGACAGGCAAGGACGACTGGGCTGTGCGTACACTAAGCCGTTTGAGGTACTCGGCCTAACGGAGGGCCAGGTCGGCCGTTTGACGAACCTCGCACTCGGGATTGTCGGCAGAGTAATTCTTTGCGCAATTTAATTTGGGCAGACAGGCTTCAAGCTATGAGGGGTTGGAGGGTCCGGGATATCGGTTCAACAAATTTTGCAGCGAACGTGACTGCGTGGACTTCCCAAGCAGCAGGCATTTTGGCGAAGCATTGGCCCATGGCTGGCGGTGGTCTATTGTACAGTGGCCAAACAGTGACCATTGGCCGAAGACTTGAGAAAGGCCAGTCACCAGCCAATGGCTGGCCACTGTCTGTCCACTAGCCAAAAGACCATTGCCAGCCAGTGGACAATGCTTCGCCAAAATGCGTGCTTCTTGGGAAATCCACGAAGTCACCACCTTCACTGCAAAATCTTTGGCACCGATATCCCGGACTGACCGACTCCTCATAACTGTAAAGCGCGGTTCAAACAGGCCCGGAATACGGAACCCGGGCCAGCCCGTGTGCCGGAACCCGTAGTGACGTAATCCTTTCCGGCGCCCGTTTACGGGAGCTGGCGCCACGGTTTGTTTTGAACGGCGCGCGGCCACGGGCCCTCGTATACGGGAGCTGACGTCACAGCGGCTCCCCAGGCAACCAATCAACGGCTGTTGTCAAGCGGAGTCGTCGCCGCTTTCGCGGGCGAGGCAGGGCGAGGCAGGCCAGGCAGGCGATGCCGGGCACGCCGGGCGCCGGGCACGCTTCGCGCTCCGTCTAGAGCGGCACTGGTGCCTCGTTTTCGTCGCTTTGTTTCGCGATGGCGTCGTCTCGGCAGGATCCCGACTACGAAGCTCGATTTGCCTCACTGATGAACCTTTGTGTGATGAGGTACGTCACATATGCAAGAACTATCGACTGGCGTCGGCTGACTACTTTCGCGGCTGCGTGTGAGCAGTACCTGCGGAGCGTAAAGAAAAAGAAGCGAAAGGCCGTCCGCGAGCTCCTGAAGTCTCGGAAAACGCTCGGCGAGTATGCCACCATCGTGAGACTGATGTACGAAGACCCCGACGGCCGGGACTTCTTCGAGTGCTTCCGAATGTCACGAGCCAGGTAGGGTGTGCTGCTTTTTATTTTGGATTATTTTCATGTTAAATATCAAGTGGCGTTCCACGTGGGCCCGCGCGTCGGTCGCAGGAATTCACGTGAAGCGTGCGCTCCCGCAGTGGAACCACGTTTATATCATTTTGAACGCGGCAGGATCACGAGAGAAGCTTTCGTAACAGTCACACGCTTGTCAGATTTTACTGCGTCTGTGCTATAAAAAAATAGCAATGACATGCACATGTGCAGCTGATACGACACACTCTTTCTGTTTACTATGTTGTGCTCCCTTGAGTGCATGTATGACGGAAGCCCGTTGTGCTTCCTTGTCCTTTGTGCTAGCTAGGATGTGTACTTACAAGCTGATTGTGAGTGAATTCTGCACGAAAGCTCGCGCTGCAGAACCCAGGGATCTTGGGTTCAATCCCCACCCCTGCCCGTTTCGATCTGGATGAGCATCGTAACAGCGGACGTTCGTGTTTCACTACTGCGTGACGGGTGTTAAAGATTCTAGGCTAGCGGTCGTACAGTACTGCCTAAAAACTCATCTACAGCGCGTACCGGTGTCGTTCACCATTTTACCCTTTTAAGTGCATCCCACTGCCTTTCCGGTCTCTTTGCAGCAAGCAAGCCAACCACAGCCTGCCTCTACAAACGGCCTTTCTAAAGGCCACTCATATTTGCATTGAAGATGCCGTTTCATCGGGTTGCAACCACCTCCCGTGTCTCCGAAACCATGTGAATAAAGTATTAAGAGCAGTATCGAGGTCTTTCGCTTTTCCTGGTCCTTGTGGTCGCTACGATACCTGTCGTAGATCCAGGGGTACCGCTGAACTAGCTGAATTAATTTATAGGTTTTCTCGGTACGTCAAACGCAGCGGCAACTTCAGCCCTCTTCGCCGCAGCGGCACTCTTTGCAGCTTTCCTCGCGTCGGAGACGGGAAGAAGTTCACCGTCGCAGCCGTCCTCGCAGGCAAGCACGGAGCATCTGAGGCATTCGCACGCGGTACCGCGCGAACGCCGGTGGCAAGGAGGGCGGAGGAGGGAAGCGCGCCGCGCTGATTGGCCGCGGAGAAAATACGGAAACCTACGTCACGACCCGGGAAGGAGAAAAGTTGAAAATTTTTCAACTCTTGACCCGGGTGCCGGAAGCCGTAATTACGTCACCGCCCGTACGGAGGGAGCGCTGACGTCACTACGGGTTCCGGCACACGGGCTGGCCCGGGTTCCGTATTCCGGGCCTGTTTGAACCGGGCTTCAGCCTGTGTCCCAAAATACGGCAATAATTATACCTTCGTCTATGAATTGAGATAGTATACGTTATGTTTACCTCCTTCCTTTGTTACAAGATTCGCTAAAATCAGGTTCCCTGATAAATTTAGCGGGGAACCTGAATTCGCCTTTAGGTACCTTGACGGCTTGTCACTTTACATCAATATTTCCGCCAAATTTAGCGGGGAAACTGAAGTGGAACATAGGTCACGTGACGTCAATTTTTCCGCTAAATTTGGCGGAGAACTTGAATTGGATATTTACCGATCATTTTTCTCGTTTTTACTACCGATTTCAATATTGTGGGCAAAACGAATGCCGCAAGCCTGGCTAGAATGACGTTAAAAGAGTGACGTAGTCGTTTCCATGACGCCGTCCCTATCTGGGCAGCGCGCCCTTGGACACTGAGTCATTGGAAGATGGTCGTGTTCACCGACGAGTGCACCTTTTGCACTGTATGGGACCAGCAACGACATGTTTGGCGGCCAGACTTCAGGCGGTGAGATCTCGTTACCATAATATCCTAAGAATATACCCGATCATATAAGAGACTGAACTAAACAGAAACCATAAAAATGTTGGTCATTAGTGTGAGCCGCTGTAAGTGAACAAATATTATTGCGACATTGTTCTTATCAGTTCTTAAGTGGATCTAAAACGTCTAAATTCGTGAAACCATTATTTCACGTGCCTTAGTTTATATTAAAGCATGAAAGACGCTAACAACGCAACGATCAAACATGTTTGAGTTACGGTGGAGTTTAATGGTTTTTTTTTTACTGTTTTTGATAAGTATGGGACAATATTATTGCTGCTAATTGCTATGTCCTTCACAGCCACGACGCCGAATACACGCTGCCGGTCGAACGGAGCGGGCGCTCCTCTGTCAATGTTTGGGGCGCCGTCACTTGCCAGGGACTTGGCCCACTGGTCAAAATTGACGGCAGGTTGACTGCAGAGAAATATGGCGAAATCATAAGTCACGACATGCTGCCATTTCTTTTGGATGGGCCATTTCCGGACGGACTCTTCATTTTGCAGCAGGACAACTGCCCAGTGCACACGTCGAGACATGTCAAGGAGACGCTCGAGGATTTGTGTATTTCCCAGCTTCCGTGGCCCGCCAAGTCCCCGGACTTAAACATAATTGAAAACGTCTGGGGAACTATGAAGAAGAATCTCTCGAGGCGTCAGCTGCACCACGCTTCTCAAGAGGAACTTTGGGAGGCCGTCCGCGAAGAATGGGACAAGCTGAGAGAGAGCCCAGAGCTGTGCCCAACTTTATATGACTCTCTACCCAAACGCCTGCGAGACGTCCTCAGAACTCTTGGCGAAGCAACACGCTATTGAGCCCAGAACAGTAGAGTCTCCTCGACAAAACGGGTTTACAAAAAGCGCCTAAACCTTTATTCTGCTCCGACAAAAATTATATTTTTTTCGTTATCTATAGCATATCCGTATAGATTTAATAAATTATTTCAAAATCGCTTGTCATTGTGTAGTTTAGGTTTAAGAAAGATTGTAAGAAAACTCGTGCGTAGGATTAATCCTCAGGTAGGAAACTTTCAAAATGACTATCCGGTTTTGCAAATAAAAAAAGTAGCATATAACACGTCAGAGATATTATGCAGTAAAGAATTTCGATAAGCCGTCTGCGTTTACCTACAACCGGAAGTGGGATTGTAATCGGCCGCGCTTCAGATTCACGTTCCGAAACGTGGATTGCTATCGAACTTCCTGCGTCCACCCCTTCGATAACGGAATGGTTTGGTCCCAATAGCCCGGCTCCCAGAACGCGGCAGCGCTCGACGCGCCGCATGCGGGATTTTCGCTGCTCCGGTCGGCGTTCGGCCGGGGGAGCTCATATGGCCGGCGACTGTACCTCCGACAACCCCTGTCCCCGGTGCCGACTCCACCCCGAGGTTCCCGTTCGCCTTCGCCTCGACGTGTGCTATCGCCCTTCCGCCGCTCTTGTCGGGACAGCCTGTCTCCCCTATCTCGTCGGGAAAACTAAGTGCGGCAACGCCTGGAAGTGGCGTTGCCGATGACGACCAAAGTAAAGAGCCTCCAAGAACGCCGGAGCGCTCCCACTCTCCCGACGCCTCGCATCGCAACGAAGCCCCTGCAACGGTGTCCAACAACCTAAATGTTGTTATCGACGGCTACGACGCATCGGCACTCGTGGACACCGGAGCAGACTGCTCAGTCATGAGTGGGAGGCTCTCTCGCCACCTGCGAAAAGTTACGACACCCTGGGGAGTACCACAAATTTGAACCGCCGGAGGACACTCTTATCACGCCTGTCAGAAGTTGCACTGCTCGCGTCGAAATTCACGGCGAAACGTGCCCTGTGAGATTTGGTGTTCTACAAGACTGTTCTAGAGATGTCATTCTGGGCATGGACTTTCTGTCTGAATACGGCACCGTCATCGACCTGGGTGAGAACAGACTGACGCTGCGGAAGCCTGCTCCGCCTTCAGAGAAACCCCAAACAGCGTCAGCCGCCGTCCGAGTCGCCACCGACCACGTGAACCTGCCGCCGCGATCATGTGTTGTCGTACCCGTCGTGGCCGATACAGCTACCTGCGGCGAAGTTGTCCTGGAAGGCAACCTTCGATTGCTGCTGGGAAGAGGAATAGGCGTCGCAAAAGGGGTAGCTGAACTTCAGGATGGGCGGACTGTGGTCCTCGTGACGAACTTCCGAAATGAAACGCAACACCTCCCGAAAGGTGCAGCCGTGGGCCACATCGAGGAACTTCGAAACGCCGCCGAAATCGCCGCGATTACTGACAAAACCTCGCCACCTCAGCAAGACAGTACGTCGCCAGCGCAGCTCGACATTGATACTAAGCTTCTGGGCCCAAAACGACGGCAGCTGCGGAACCTCCTCGCCGAATGCCGCGACTGCTTTGTGACGTCGTCGAAGGTACGCCAAACCGCCGTTGCGAAGCACCGCATCGTTACCGAGGACGACGCGCTCCCTGTGCATCGATCGCCGTACAGAGTCTCCGTTAAAGAAAGGGAGGTAATCCAGGAGCAAGTTCAAGAGATGCTCAGAGACGACCTAATCCAACCTTCAAATAGTCCGTGGGCCTCTCCAGTCGTGCTGGTTAAGAAGAAGGACGAAACGCTTTGGTTCTGCGTGGACTACCGGCAGCTTAACGCGGTGACAAAGAAAGACGTCTTCCCGCTCCCTTGCATCGACGACACTCTAGGACCGGTTGCGCCACCCTTGATATTTCTCATCGATGGACCTGAAGAGCGGCTACTGGCAGATCAAAGTCGACGAACGGGACCGAGAAAAGACAGCCTTCGTCAAGCCGGCGGACTGTACGAGTTCAAAGTGATGCTCTTCTGACTATGCACGGCGCCAGCAACGTTCCAGCGTGTCATGGACACCGTACTGCCAGGGCTGAAGTGGCAGAGCTGTCTCGTCTACCTTGACGACGTCGTAGTGTTCTCAACTGACTTCGACGAGCACTTGCGACGACTCCGAGCCTTTCTCCAAGCGATACAGACCGTCGGGCTCACCCTCAAGGCGTCTAAATGCCGGTTCGCCTATGACGAAATGAAGTTTCTGGGCCACGTGGTTAGTAACAAAGGCGTCCGCCCAGACCCCGAGAAGACTCGCGCCGTCGCGGCATTCCCAGCGCCGAAAGACAAGAATGCCGTACGAAGATTCCTCGGACTTTGTGCCTACTATCGACGCTTCTTTCGGGATTTCGCAAGAATTTCCGCACCACTCACAAACCTCACGAAGGACGCCGAGAAGTTCGAATGGGCCGAGGAGCAGCAGAAGGCATTCGACGAGTTGAAGCGAAAACTCCAGACTACTCCTGCCCTTGGCCACTTCGATCAGTATGCGAAACCCGAAATTCACACGGACGCTGGTAATGGAGGACTTGGAGTGGTACTGGTTCAAGTACAAGAATGAACCGAGCGAGTCATCGCCTACGCAATTCGGACATTGTCCCAGGCGGAGAGAAATTGCTCCACGACTGAGAAAGAATGCCTTGCGGTCGTCTGGGCAATAACGAAGTTTCGTCTGTACTTATACGGGAGCCCGTTCCGCGTAGTCACGGACCATCACTCGCTCTGCTGGCTTGCGAACCTCAAGGACCCGTCAGGACGCCTCGCTCAATGAAGTCTCCGACTACAAGAGTTCAACATGACCGTGGTCTACAAGTCAGGCCGCAAGCACAGCGACGCCGACTGCCTGTCCAGAGCTCCCGTCGAAACACATTCCGGCAGCAGCGACGACGACGACGACGAGTGTTTCCTGGGCGCAGTGAACACCGACGACATGCCGGACGTCAACGAGGCGATCCTGAGCTGCGCACACTATTAGAGCACCTGGAAGGGCGCGGAAGTGCCATACCACGTGTTTTTTCACGCGCCCTGTCGACCTTTGCCATTCTACAAGGTGTACTCGACAAAGAGAACTTCGGGAAAAAACAACTTGCCGTGGCTGCTGGTAATCCCGACCGACCTTCGGGAAGAGATCTTTCAAGCCTGCCACGACGACCCGACCTCTGGGCACCTTGGTTACAACCGAACACTGGCCCGTATTCATGAAAAGTATTACTGGCCCAAGGTCCCAAAACCGTCCACCTATACACACGATCATGCCATGACTGTCAGCGACGCAAGAAACCTCCGACGAGGCCGGCCGGACTCCTGCAGCCAATTCCTCCGCCAACAGCACCTTTCCAGGAGAGCGGAATGGATCTACTTGGCCCTTTTCCGCCATCGACGTCGGGAAATCGCTAGATCATCGTCGCCACAGATTACCTCACGCGGTACGCCGAAACGAAAGCCCTTCCTTCCGGGACTGCTGTGGAAGTTGCCAAGTTTTTCATTGAATCCATCGTCCTCCGGCACGGCGCTCCCGAAGTCCTGATCTCAGACCGTGGATCCTCGTTCATGGCCCAGCTGACACAAGAAGTCCTTCGTCTCAGCCAAACCAGCCATCGACGCACCACGTCGTACCACCCGCAGACCAACGGGCTGACGGAAAGACTCAACAAGACCATCGCCGACATGATCTCCATGTACGTCGACGTGGAGCACAAGACATGGGACGAGGTGTTGCCGTGCGTCACTTTTGCCTACAACACGGCCGTGCAAGAGACCACCGGGGTTACACCCTTCAACTGGTTCATGGTCGCAAAGTGACGACAATGCTGGACGCAATGACGCAATGTTACCCCACGTACCGGCTGTCGACGGAAGCGATGACGCCCAGGTGGTTGCCCAACGGGCAGAAGAAGTCCGTCAGCTCGCCAGACTCCGTATTCAAGCCCAACAACGTATCGACACTGGCCGCTACAACCTTTGTCGTCGGGACGTCCACTTCCAGCTTGGAGACAGGGTGTGGGTGTGGACACCGATCCACCACCGTGGTCTCAGCGAAAAACTCTTGAAGCGCTACTTCAGACCCTACAGGGTGCTTCGTCGACTCGGGGATCTGAACTACGAGGTGATGCCCGACGGTACGCGGACTTGATCACGCCGCCCACCGCGACCTGGAAGTCGTCCACGTCGTGCGCCTGAAGCCGTACTACGCTCCATAGGACTGCGGACCTCATGTGTTCCGAATGACGCTTTAGTTTGCCGTTCTTCTTATCTGCCTTGTTTTGTATTGTGTTGCATCGGGGCGATGCACTTTTTTGAAAAGGGAATAATGCCGCGCGCGCAGCTGCCAAGTAGGCAGCTGCGCGCGCTGTGGCCTACCGGTTATCGTGTTTGCTTCCCACGCGATAAGCCAGGGTTCGATTCCTGGGAGCGAAGTGTCTTTTATTTATTCTTTCTACTTGTCATTCTCGCAAGTTCGTAGAACTTTCTCGTTTCACCGAGTTAAGAATGTTCTACGCCCCAAACGTACTCAGGCCGGATGTTCCAGGAACCCACGCCGGTAGAAAAGGCGCTCCGCGTGGCGAACCGGCATCAGTTTCGCCACAGCGTTCGATCCTGCTGCTTCGCCGCCTTCAACGCCCGCGACGCTCTGTTGTTATCTTTCTTTTTCCTTTTATTTTCGGGCACAAGTTCGCCCCATTAAACGTTCAGTTCACTCAGTCATTCGCCGCCTCATCACTTGTCATTTGTGACAATATATGTCTGTGGGAGCACTGCGTGAGCCGTCATTATTTTACTCTATCTGGAAAGGGAGCTTTGTTTCTAAACGCTTCGATACGCTAAGGCTATTCCTCCGCGGCCCAGAGTTCTCGTGCCATGAGCACGTGCGTGTTGGTTATATGTCATCTTATTGTTTATTTTCTTCTGGATGAAATATTGAGATGTGAGTTCAGCGTCTATCCGGTCTCCTGTATTCTTCGACGGTTTCCTCACGTTGCTCGCTGACTTTAACCATGTGTAATGCTTACCAACTAGCCCAGCTCACCACTCTTCTACTGATTGTTATAAGTTGTGAAAGTGCAGATGATTATGATAAGGAATGTATGGTAGTCAGCAAGGGAGGAGGAATCGTGCATGTCAGTGTCCTCGTGAAATTTAGTGCAGTCCGCGAGGGAGGGCGCTTGGATCATCTGTTGTTGGGTGCATAAATGGTATTCTTGATAAGGGCGTGATCGCTAGTTAGCGTGTCATGCGTATTGGTCCACGTGGCCTTTGCCTGATCTTTTAGAATGGTGAGGTCGGGTGTGTCCCGTTCCACTGAATTACCGTGTCGGGAGAGGGGAGTCTGGATTATTAAGAAGATAGAGGTGTTCCCTCTGAATGATGGTTAAATGTCTGGTGCCCTTCGGAAGTGTTCTTACTGTAACTGTATGTCGTGTGGGGGGCATTAAACTAGTCTGCTATAAGGTGCGTAAAGATGCATGTGGGGCGGAGGTGTGCCGTCGATTCCAGGAACTGAACCGACTGTTTCGGTGGGCAGTAAGTTTTTGTTAGGTAGATGCGGTTAGCCGAATATTTACCGAAGCGATGAGAAGGGGAGAGTTGAACTGTGGAGCACACACTGTGCAGCGTGTGCTGCACAGCAGTGATTGCAAGGTCCTCTCTTTTTAGAATTAGGAGATTTTAATCGGTGAAAGGTGTGGTATGAGTGTTCTGCCCGGGGATGGATAGGGAAGCCCGATTTCTATATCTGAATAATACCTGGTTTATCTGATTGGAGAGCAATGCACTGCGCGACGAGGCAGCGCTTGCGGGAAAGACCCCTGCAGTTTCACTGCCAGATGTAGAATGTATCAGTCGTGAGGTTGGTTTGCAGGCAGTGTCGCAGAGAGGGCTTGGATGTTAAGCGTGCACCTCTTGAAGACTTTCGGGCACTTGCGAGATCTGTTTCCTCTAACCTAGCTAGGCGAAATGAAAGGCACTGGCTTTCTGCCGCGACAGAGGCCATAGTAGATTGCAGTGCGTCAATCGCTTGTCCGAGTGTTCGGGCTGGTTTTGCCTCAAACGTTTTTCTTTTTAATTTGGTGGTGAGAGAGGCAATGTTTGTGGTAATCGTTGTACCGATGCCTGCTAGCTTGGCGTAGAAGCGTGCTTCCATCGCCGCGATGGCAGGCTGAATGTGAGCGTCGATAGCACCAAGAGGTGTAATGTTTAAGGTGAGGCTGTTTGCAGGGAGGAGTGTAATATCTATCCACAGTCTCCGATTCCTGAGGGGAGGTTACGGCATGGCCTGACGTGATCTCTCGGGATGAGGTTAGAGAATAGCGTGTTCGTGGGGCAAGGATTTCGGTTAGAGCTTGGCGATAGTCACATGCCTTTTGTTTAGTTAGGGTACGAGGTGTGAGGGGAGGGAATCTTGGGGAGGGTGGCTGACTTACTGGTGAGTAATTAGAGGCTGCTGGCGGAAAGCAAGGCCTCTTTCTGCTTCGTTTGGCGCCGCGATCAGTGGTCCTGGAGCGATTTCGGCATCAAGAGGAATAATTCACTGTCTTGCTCGGTGTGGATGGTGGTGTTAGAATCGGGGGAGGTTGACTGTGAGGTGGGGTGGCGGTATTGCAGGCAGTGACAGGCAAGGACGACTGGGCTGTGCGTACACTAAGCCGTTTGAGGTACTCGGCGTAACGGAGGGCCAGGTCGGCCGTTTGACGAACCTCGCACTCGGGATTGTCGGCAGAGTAATTCTTTGCGCAATTTAATTTGGGCAGACAGGCTTCAAGCT
>JAZHYW010070319.1:42664-91105 GCA_037355805.1 Ixodes ricinus
TCAATTCTTCGGTTAAATATAGCGTGGAAACTGAATCGGTCCGTAGGTCGTGATTTAAATTTTTCTTCTAAATTTAGCAGGGAGTCTAAATTGGTGCATAGATCACGACATAAAAGTTCCCGCTAAATTTAGCTGGGAAACTGAATTGGATGGTAGTCGTGACATCACATGTATTGTCGGATAAGTTACGCGACGTCTTTTTTTCCGCCAAATTCAGTGGGGAACATGAATTGGTGTGTAGGTCACATGACGGAAATTTTTCAGCTAAAATTAGTGGGCAAGATTAGAGGCCAGATAGCCATAAATCTTTGATGAGTAGCTTAATAATGATATTGCATGAATTATCTAGCAACAAAGCACAGTCAAATGGTGTGCAGCGATTAGCCTTTACTGTTAACGGAACAAGTTGACTTCCAAGAATGCTTTCCAGTGAGTCGTAAATGAATGAAACATTGTAAGAAATTAACTCAAATTAAGCCAATAAAGCGCCAAAGTGTGACATGTGCTCGATTTTCGATAAACACAAGGGTCTACATTTTGATGATGTGACCTGTTTCAAAGTTTCATGGCGAACTTTTCGCGCGCACTGTACAAGGCAGACATCATTTTGTCCAAAGAAGATGCTCAGCGCAAGCGCGCCGTCAATTGCCATGACACACAAAATACCTTCATTACCTCAGTCTCACGCCTTGAATAGCTCTTTTGCCTCCAATGACTTTATAGTTCATACCTTTCCCAAGCGTCATCTTTTTTTTTCATGAGCATCTTTCTTTTGTATATTTTTGTGCATTTTTATTGAAAAATATTTCGATTTTTTTTTATGTGCATTTCTGGTAAAGCGTGACTCAAAACCAAGTGCCTCTCGGTGATCTCTCCTTAGTGTTGTAAATGGGATTTACTTCAAAATATAACATATACTTTTGAGCGACTTTTTTTTTCTCTCTTTCTTTTCTGTTTCGATAAAATCCTGAACAGCTTTCTCCCTCCTTCTCCCTCGGGAGCACGTGAAACGTCAGGTGTCATTTGACACTCTTTTCTGTTTCCCTGGTATTTTTTTTCCTTTTTTGTCGTTTCGCGCCTTAATATTTCAATACCAAATATACTTTCTGCATGCAATGCATTAAGCATGACAGCGTCGAAAGCTACGATCCGATACAGCCGATCAAGAAACGCTAAAAGGGCATCGTCACGCGCTTGCCGTTTTCCCTGCGTTTGGGATCAAGGGGTTTAAACAGACAGGCAGAGAAGAAAACGCGGGACCGCGCCACAGTCACAACTCCTGACTGGTTTAGCTGTGAATAGCAAACGCGCAAAGACGGGGAGCTCCACGACCGTACACACCGCTTCGGCCCAGTGTAAAACGGGGTATGGTAACATAAAAAATTTGTTCCATATGTGTCAACCGCCGGCATAAATAACAGTACACCATACGAAGAAATTCCTAAGAAAGTCACTCTGGCAGTACCTCCTATGGTAATGTAAATTACTTACTCCAACGAATGAAAACAAGAAACGTAAGACTTGTGCGAAACCTCAATGCCCTTTGGTGGTCCCGTAGTACCCGTCGTGTACACCAGAGCAATCACGTCCTCAGCGTTGTCAACAGGAGAATGCTCCTCGAACGAAGACTGAGGAAGGTCCTGGAACTGGCGTATATTGGTAGAAACCTGGCAGGTCTCCTACACAGAACAGTTCCTGAAAAAGGACATTGTATACGAAAGCAAGCATTAACGGTCATTTTCGCAATTAACATTGATAATCAGCGTTAGACAACGCTGAAGCTTGTCGGGAAACTGTCGAAATGTATACATTGAAAGATTTGCCTCAAAAATAAATTCGGAAACATTAATACACACATCTGAACAAGTAACCTAAATTGCATAAATAATCTTCTTTTTGTCAAGTTATTGAAATTATTTTGTCTGAGAGGCTGAGAGGATCTACTGGCAACACTAAACACGTGACGTCAGATGTATTATTCGGCAATATTTATTTATTTATTTAATTACGTCTAAAGGCCCACAGGGGGCAGTACATAGAGGGTACATGGAATGTCATCACAGTCATACAATGTTGCAATTGTACGAAAATATAAAAGGAAACATAATCCCGCTAACAGAACTAAATAACGCGTAACATGATGCATGGTCACGCACACCGGCATGTAATAATTTCTAAATGATTAGAAAGAAATACGGGAGAAGTTTACAAGTGATACTAAAAAGAGGGTAGATGGAAAACCTTATAGGAAAGACTTACTCAGCAATGGTGAAATTAACAAATGGAAATATAAAGGTATTAAACGTACACGTGCAACTTAGAAATGAAAAAACAAAATAGATGTCATGATAAAGAGCCATGTAACAATGAGACAAACGTGTCATGGTTTGTTGTCTGTGCGATTTCGCTTGCCAACTCGTTCCAGTCGTCTATGGCCTGTGAAGCGGGAAAATTTATACAAGTTAGTTTTTGCGAAAGGGAATATGAGCTATGTTGGGGTGATCATGACGAGGAAAGATACGGGGGGGGGGGGGCGTTTCGCGAAATTCAGTTGAAGAGTGAAAGAGCTTATGGAAATACGATAGCCTAGCAAGATATCTTCTCTGCTGAAGCGTTTGCAAGCCAGTTCAGGCTTTAAGTTGTGTGACGCTTACAGGTACGTATTTTTTGAGTATTAATCGAGTTGCCCTGTTTTGAAAAGATTCTACTCGGTCATTTAAATACTTTTGATGCGGGTTCCAAATTATAGATGCATACTCCAACTTTGGCCTAATCAGAGCAGTGTATGTTTGTAGTTTTGTTTCTTTTGTTGCCAGTGTACAAAATGTCTTCTCATAAATCCTAAAGATTGAATCGCTCTTTTAAGAATGTAGTCTATATGATTATTCCACGAAAGACTAGGACTTAGATGAATACCCAGATATTTAAATGACGTTACTTTATCTAATTTTGAATCTATGGAGGGTGTAGTCCTGATGTACAATGGAAGAACGGTTTGTAAATGTCATCGTTTTTGTTTTTTCTATTTTATTTGCATTTGCCATGTCTCACACCTTAGCATTATGCTATTCGAGTATTTCCCTAACTGAAAAAAATATATGAATTTATTCCTGATATGTTTATTGGACAAATTTTTCATATCAGAACTTATTATTTCATATCAGTTTCATATGCCGCATATCAGTTACACTCAGGCTAGGTGGCGCTAAACACCACCCGGCCCATTCATGCGCTACAAAAATATTTTTATTTACTCACGCTACCACCTAGATACATTACGCATACCACTAGCATCAGCTGAATATATACATTGAGCGCATACACACACACGGCACAACAAACATGAATACGACAGCACACCCAATAACTACTTCTCAGCTCTGCGCTTCCGCCTTTTATACAGGTCGTTTTGCAAGCGCGGAGTTTTTCGGTGACCACCTAAGCAATAAACAATATTCTCAGCATGTTTTCGGATTTTCTTCAGTGATGTCATACCTCTGACAGTATTTTGAACGGCACAGGGGGTGAATCTCTTAATAAAAAATAAACGCTCATGCCGTAATTATTTGAAAGCCAGTAAATTAAGCCGCTTTACTGCGGCAAGTCGTATGCTGGAAAACATCATATGAAATTATTTCTGATATGTCTATTGGACACATTCATATCAGGTTGGCTTATGTTTCATATCAGTTCTTATATGCCACATATCAGTTTTGGTTAATTCATATCAGTTTCATATATCGTATATCAGTTTTTGGGCATTTCATATCAGTTTGATATGTCGCATATCAGTTTTTGGATATTTCATATCAGTTCTTATATGCCGCATATCAGTTTTTGGCTATTTCATATCAGGTTTATATATCGCATATCAGTTTTTGGGTATTTCTATATCAGTTTCATATGTCGCATGCTCAGTTTTTGAATATTTCATATCAGTTCTTATATAGATTCATATAATTCTTTTCAGTAGGGTTTTGAAGGGCGATGCAATCTGATTGATTTGATATATGACGGTATACCACACAGTCGTCTGCAAACAGTCGAATGTTTGATGAAACATTGTTAGGGAGGTCATTTATATAAACTAAAAACAAAAGTGGCCCGAGAACAGATCCCTGTGGCACTTTAGATTTAACACTCACGGGGGTGAACTTATGCCATTTGCCATTACGGTTTGCTTTCGGTTGCTGAGGTATTCTCGAACCCACGTAATTACCTTTGCGTTAATTTTAACATATTGCAATTTTCTAATGAGACGACTGTGTAATACGCGATCAAAGACTTTTGCGAAATCTATGAAAACTGCGTCGGTTTGCGAGGATGCATGGATGTTGGTGTGCAGGTCAGTTATCAGTTCAAATAGCTGAGTTTCGCAAGAGAGACCGCGTTGAAATCCATGCTGGTTAGGAAAAAGTATATTGTTAGTGGCGAGGTGCTTCATCACGGATGAATAGATTATATGTTCTAGAAGTTTACATGGAACAGATGTTAAGGATGTGGGTCTATAGTTTGTTGCACAGTTTCGGTTTCCGGATTTTAAAATTGGGACTACATTTGCTAATTTCCAGTCGGTCGGCTCACAACCGGTGTCAAGTAACTGCTGGAAAGGCTGGCAAGCACAAAGCCTGACACACTTTTAGTCAGTTTTAGTAGCTTAGAGCATACCCCATCAGGCCCTGGGCTTGATTTTGTGGGTAGTCGATCAATAGCGCTCATCACACCATCAATGTTTATACTAAAAACATCCATTTCAATACTTGA
Source organism: Ixodes ricinus (assembly GCA_037355805.1). Lineage (NCBI taxonomy): Eukaryota > Metazoa > Arthropoda > Arachnida > Ixodida > Ixodidae > Ixodes > Ixodes ricinus. The sequence continues at coordinate 47,429 of JAZHYW010070319.1, forward strand.
TTCTGTGCAGGATATCTCAGGTAGAGGAAGTTCATCAGTGAACACTTCACCGAAAAAGGTGTTATGTTTTGAGGCTGATTCAAAGGTGGAGAGTGTCGCGTCACCTTCCTGGAGCAGAGGAAATTAATTTTTTTCTTTGGGGTTTACTACACGCCAGAACTTTTTGGGGTTTGTTCTTAGTATGCTAGGCAAGTCATGGTTAAAAAAAGTATTTTTGCCTTTCGTATCTCGTTCTTGCATAGACGTGCGCACTCTTCGTACAATTCAAATTTCAAATTCAAATTCAAATTCTTTATTGATCCCTGAATCAGAGAAAGGAGGCAGAGAAAAAAGCAACTGACACGCTGCTTGACTAGCCTCTGCCCCCCATAGCAGCCCAGGGAAGAACAAACATAAACGTAAAGACACTATTATTTGACATATTCATTATAGCATGGGAAAGACAACATCATCTATATTGCTAAAAAGAAGAATGTAAACAAAGAGGGAGAGAAAAAAGAAACGAAAAAGGATGTTAAAAAGTAACAACACCCGCAAAACGCATACAATCGTTATACTAAACTTTTTTTTTTTTACATGGGAGTAATTATTAGACGAAAAGTGAACATATTTGTTTGGCGGACATACTGAAGATATCTACATCGAGTTCATAAAAACGATTCAGAAGATGGGGGAGGGTACATTTTAACATCTGATTCCCATAGTTTGTTCTTGAATGTGGCACTATCCATATCTCAGCATTACGAGTTGGATAATTCGCTTGTCTAAGTTCAAGTTGGGAAATTGATAGATACATATTTTCGTTCTGTCTAAAAGACCTTTTGTAGGAAAGTGCAAGTTTATAACTATAGTGATTTGGAATTTGTACTATATTAAATTTATGAAATAATGGCTTGGTATGACTATCGTATGCTGCATGACATAAACCTCGAATTGCTTTTTTTGGAAGATTATGTATTAGTTTAAGATTTGTAGCAGTCGTGTTACCCCATACTAAGAAGCAATAGTTGTAGTATGTGTAAAAAAGGGACTTGTATATAAGTAGCATAACAGAGATGGGAATCATATTACGGTATTTATATATAACCCCAACAACTTTCGATAGCTTATTACTTATCTGTTGCACAGTTTCGTCCCAACACAGGTATTCATTAAATATTATTCCTAGTACTTTTACATTTTCTACTATATCTATTTCATTTCCACCAAGTGAAGGGATAGTCATATAGGTACATTTTGTATTACGTGATCTGAACAGAACGGCTTTGGTTTTATTTACATTTATTTTTAAGGAATTTAATATCGTCCAAGCATTTAGTTTATCAAGATATTGGTTTGCCTTATGTATAATTTGGTCAGCGTCGTTCCCTGAGAAAAAAGAGAGGTGTCATCTGCATATATGATGTAACTAACGGTATCATCAATATTTACTATATCATTGATATATAAATCAAAAAGAAGTGGCCCCAGTATACTGCCTTGAGGCACGCCTGCTGTTAATTTCCTAAGATCTGATCTATTTTTATTGATTTCTACACACTGATAGCGGTTTTCAAAGTAACTTTTAATCATCTCTAGAGCGACACCGCGAACACCTAGCATGTATAACGTTTGAAATAACGTTACGTGATTGAGGCGATCGAATGCTTTCGAAAAATCTATAAACACTCCGAGTGTAACCAGTTTATTTTCAATATTATTTAAAATTAATTATTTTTGCTTTAACAGCGCGAGTTCAGTAGAGCGACCTTTTCTGAACCCATACTGACAGGGTGTCAGGATTGAAAATTTGTCACAAAAACAGTATAATCGTTTATGTAAAATTTTTTCTAGACCTTTCGAAAATATTGGTAATACGGAAATAGGCCTATAATTTCCTAAGTTATTTTTATCCCCAGCTTTATGTAAAACTGAAACTTTTGCCACCTGCATTTTTTTAGGAAAGACCCCCGTTTGCAATCGCTAGATTAAAAAATATGTGTCAAACACGGAACAATAGAGACCGTAGTACATGCTTAATAGGTTTACCGTATTTGCACAAATATAACGCGAGTTTTTTTTTCGGAATTACGTGCTCACAAAACGCACCTCGCGTTATATTCGGAGTCGAGTTCAGCCACGAGGCGCGCGAGGTCTGGAGAAAGCCAGAGGAAAAGCCATCCCTCCTGCTCAATGCAGGAGATCCGGTGGGAGAGGAAGTGGGGTGTGGAAGGGAATTTATTAGCTATTGGGCCACCTGAAAAGGCCAACGAGAAAGAGTAAAAACAATTTTTTTATCGCTTTTATGTTTGTACAACGCGCGCACGCCACAGCAGAAACTCAGCACGCACGCCATGCGGAATGCGAGCACTGGCCAATTCAAGCCGAGCCAGTAGCCAGGCCGAGTCCAGTCAACCCAAGCCAAGCCAAGACCGTTTACGTAATCGTGCTACACGAGGTGTTTGTTTACTGCTAGAGGGATCAGAACAAGAAGTGTGATTGCGTATCGGGTTCAGCAGTCTTTTTTCTGCCTGCGCATTTTTTAGTTTCTGCTCCGGAGTGGTCTGGTGTTTGTGTGTTGGCGCTTCTGCTTCCTTCCTTGCTTCAGATTGTGGGCTGCCGAGGAGCTCACGCCGAAGAGAAAGGAACTACGATGACAAGCGGTGCTCGTGCTGCTGCTTATCTGCGTAGTAGCCAAGTGTACTGTAAACGGAAGGACTCTGAGCAGTCAGGATGAGTGCAGTCAAAACATATAACTGAATATTTCTTCTATTTCCATTGACTTTTCACTTCTGCTATGCCCCGAGTGTGCGAAACTGACGGCGGCATCGGCTCACTGATTATAATAGTAATAATATCTTTTTTCTTTTGTGAGGTCATCAAAACCTGCTTTCGCGTTATATTCGTGGTCGAGTTATATTCGTAATACGGTAATTTGAAGGTGATAAAAATCACTGCTCCTGCTATTTTTTAAGTCTTGAAAAACTGAAAATACTTCATCTTAATCAGTTGGATGAAGAAACAAACTGTCATGTACGCTGATCATGTATTTGGAAGCATGCTCACTATGTGTACTATAAAGAAGTTCAAGAAAGTATTCATTAAATTTTTCTGGTAAAGCCACACCACTTATGTTAATACCATCAATTTTAAGTGTTGTTATCTTATCTATATGCAATTCATTTTTCATTAAACTATTCCACTTCTTCCAGACCACATCTCGACCGCATATCCACCATTAAACAAATTGTTGAAGTATGTGTGTATAGCTTGTCTTAGGGCTTTAGTTACCGCGTTCCGTTGTTTTCGGAAGACAAACAAAATGGCAGCATCTTTGCTAAGTACAAATTTATGATAGAGAACATTTTTCTTTTTAATCATGTTTAATACTTCAGACGTAACCGATGGCTTACGAGATTCGTGGTGAGCTTTATGCAATTGATATGGAAAGAAACGATCATATAATATACTAAATGTTTCTAAAAAAACGTTAAAGGCTTCATCAGCTGACACACCAGACAGAACCACTCCCAAGTCCTCAGAGTTCACTTGTTGTTAAAATTTTTCACGGTTTTTTGCGCTTACGTTTCTAAAATAGACATCTTGTGAACTAATTTCCTTCCTCTTAAAGCCTATGTCAGCAAGCATATAAATTGGCAGATGGTCACTAATGGTTTCTCCCACTACTCCCGAGATTACATCGGACTCGCACACATTTGTTAAGAACAGATCGAGCACCGCTTCGTGATTAGGTGTAATACGAGTAGGCTGTACAATAACATTAAGCAAACCGTACGACTGAAATAAAGAAAGGAACTCTAGTTGACGTGGAGAAGACGTAAGCATATCTATGTTGAAGTCATGCTCCGTACCCGAAAATTGCCAGTCATGCTCCGTACCCAAGAATTTGGCCTTTATGAACAGTCTTTTTTTGTTGTTGAGATCTCCCGTTTTACACTTCGCAAAAACCAGGGACAGTTCTCACTTGGGGTGATAATTAACTTCGGGATAAAGTTTGCACGTATCAGTATTAGTTCATTTTTTAGAAATTGCCAATTGTCTTCAACTGAGCATGCGTGGCATCTGCTTAAATATTGCGCCAGAAAACTCGACAAAGAGTCCTTGATGGCACCACTATTTGCCTTAGAGTAATCATAAATGACCTTTCTAATATCGACTCTCGTAGTTCTCACAGCATTATAGCTGAAGTAAACAAGTCTATGGTCGCTAATTTCATCAATAACACGCAGAGACATGTTTTCGGGGTGGGAGGTGCAAACAAGGTCCAGTACGGCATCACCTCGCGTAGGCTGGATTGACGAGTTGTTTAATTGAAAAAAGAATTTAACAGACAACAAAGCAATGAAGACTCTGCTTTTCGTGAACAGGTGGTACACACAATTAGGTTAACCCAATCGATTCCTGGGTAATTAAAATCACCAGCCAATATAATCACTCAACGTGGATACTTTGATTGAATATGTTCGAAGATATTGGTTAATTCATTCACAAATTTACCGGTTGAATCAGGTGAGCGATAACAGACACCGACTATAACATTTTTGAAAATTAACACCAGAAAGAGACACCCAAAGGGTTTTAATTAAGAGGCGAGTCAACGGGCAGTACAGTGCAGGTTATATCCCTAAGGACCGCAATAATAACACCACAGCCCCGTTTGGTCGCTCGGTCTTTACGAAATATGTTGAAAGTTTTGTTTAGTAGTAATGCAGAGTTTGGAGTCATATCGGAAGCCATGTTTCGGTCCCAATGATTACGTCGGGTGAACAAGAAACGATGATGCCCTCCAGCTCATCCTGCTTTGATAAAAGGCTTCTGGAAATGGACCTTTTCCGAGAAGCGTTCTGCGCACGCGCGAGCGCCCGATGCCAAGCGGCGGAAATCTGCACCAAGAATCGAGGAAACCCGGAAGGAGGCTATAGATCAGCGAGTAGCAAACGTAATTGCAGCATACATATAATTGTGTTACGCAAAAAAAGAAAGCGGACGGAAAGAATCAACATCGACGTTCAAGCGGACGCCACGGATGCCTCAATCTGTGCGGCGCGCTGGGCACGCCCCGCTGCTCAGAGAACGAAGAAACTGGTAGCGTAGCTCCCATTATCGATTGGCAGCGCAGGTAGGTCCCTTCCTCGGGATTTTGGGTTCGTGCAGCCACCGCCTGGTGCCGTCGGTATTTGGAAAAGGTCCATTGCCAAAAAGAAAAGAAAGAGGGCGGGCTTGTTTCCCGGGGGAACGGGTTTTGGGGGGGTTGGGACGTTGCCGCGTCACAGCGGACGCACATGTGCCGCATCAGTGGGTCTAGGCTCTCTCGGGATAAGTAGTATTTTATCAGTTTCGGCATCGTACATGTACACCAGGTTGTTCACAAAAAGTTTATCATAAACCAAGTTTACTCTATCTGTTGCAGTTCGCACCGACTTCCCGAAATCCTATAGCTTCTTCCGAATTAGCCTTACTCTTGGCAAGTAGTCCTCCTCGATCCAGACTCGAGGACTGTCAGTTGACTTTAGCCCTTTCCTGCAGGTTTGCACGAAGCTTCGCCATCTTAAATGATTGCTTGTTAACCTCGCGTAAGCAAAAAAGAAGAAAAAAAAACGCGGAATACTTTGTTTTTTTGGGTCTTCCTGCTCGACGTAAAAGTTATGCAGGTGCCGTCACTCCACTGGAAAGCGCGGGGAAATTTGAATATTGTTTTTTGGCATTGCGTTCATTTGCTGTTTTCGCGATAGTTATCTTGAATTTAGAGATATTAAATAGCATGCCACAAAGATTAAAGATTGGGTATTCCAAAAATGTGCATTGTTTTTTGTAGCTCATAACGCCGTCGTAGGTGCCATTAAAGAAATATATCATATTCGCGGTGAGAAGCTCGCTAACGGCACTTCTGTTTTCCTCGATGTGGTGGGTGCACGTGCGAACCACGCGGTTATGTTTTAATTTCCAGTGCCTAGAAGCTTGGCGTTGCTCGTGTTTCCGGCAACAGAGGAAGATAAAAAATCCGCAGTCTGGGCTTTGAAAATATTCCACCAGGCGGCGATACCTTTCTCGCCGCGAATAGGGTGTTTTTGTAGTATCGGACAGACTTTAGTGTCAGCCAGATTGAAACCAGCTCTCCGTATCTGCATAGATTAGTACCTTCTTCACTTGGGTGGTCGTCTTGATAAGAAACAAGAGAGTACTGTCTCATTCATTAAGTACTGTGGGCTAACTTCGGTAGCAAGTTCTACATCGAGATCAATCACCCCGTTACTTTGAAATTATGGACTCTTTGAAAGATACGTTTTGTTAAACATATCACTAGAAGTTTTTTTATATTTGAACAATTTTCAGTACTGTCATAAAACCTGGAGGGCATGCCGAATATACAAGCTGTAAGATTTGAAGCGGAAAAATAGTTATTGATAAATTGATGAATATTTACTAAAGTTAGGTCTTTTATACTCTTTAAGGATTGGGTTTCAGGGTTATGTTTTAAGGCAGTCGGCGACAGGTTTATCTGGAGGAACTCTAATCATGTCATACACCAGATTCTGTCACCCACCCATGGAACGCTGCACACAACAACATCTGCCAGCCGGCGTCAAGTTCTGACCAACGAGAAGTTGGAAGAAAACAAACGCAACCAAACAACAGTGGGTGGCACCAGCGACAGCATCGGCTGTGGCGACACCACACTGCCAAAACAATAGAAAAGAAACGCCGCAGTTTCGGCGGGCAGCAGTCGGCTACAGGTTTATCTGGCGGAACTATAATCATCTGACTCTGCAAGTAAAAAAGTATTCCTAATTGTTTAATTAGAGACTAGGGACTCCTGGTCACAGAGTGCTGCTTGAGTGTGCCATCTGAGATGTCAAGCAGTGATGGCACTAATAATCTGTGCTTGCATTGTAGGTAGACCACAAAATGTGATATCGCTCTTTTTCACTGTAACGAATGTCACTACAGATATCATCTTGGTGCTAGCGCGGGCTTGAACGAAAAATTGCTCCGGGGAAAATCCGGGCTTGAAAGTAACCTGGAAGCGCCAAACGTGTTTGGCTACCATAGACGAAAATTGACAAACACTCCCATGAGATGAAAACAACAAAAAACTTGAAGAATCGTACACTTGATGTACAAGAGCAGTTCACACGAATACTGAGCATGTTGGCGATGCTCGCGCCGCTGAAACAACAGGTTGACGAGTTGGTGCTAATGAAAGGAACCCTGATGCCGTTAAGGAGGTCAGTGCAGTTGAGATTATAAGGCAATTAAATGCAAAGGTGCAAGAGAGCTGGACAATAATCATGGAAATAATTCCTGGAGAAGGGGAACGAGAGGAACAAAGGACAGACACAAATTTTCACTGGAAATCGAGAGGTCCCGGGTTCGATACCCGGACCAGGCGCATTTTTCGGTCGCGCACCAGTCACCTAGTTGTGTTTGGAGATTTGTGTTTGTCCTTTGTCCCACTTCTACCTCTTCTCCAGGGATTATTTTCGCCAGTGCAGTTCATGTCTGTCAAATACAACAAAGTGTTAAAGAAGATGCTGGAGCATGACAACGAGATTAAAGATCTAAGCAAGTGAGTGAAATCGAACACGAGCTAAAGACTGATGGAAATGCCCAGCTAATAAGAGAGCAAAATAAGATAGAACAATATGAACCAAAAATAATCTCGAAGCGTACGGTCTTGTAGAAACCTTGAACCAAAATCTGCTGGAATAAACTAAGCAAAATATACCGACCAGATAGAATTTTCATGGTTGACGAAAGCTAGTATATAAAATCAGTCCACCGCTCTCCCACCGTTGAATAAGCCTGGAACTGGGGAATAAAGACAGAGAAAGCTGAGCACGCATGATGGATGGCGGTCTTTTATTTTTTTGACTGACATGCCGGCTGCAAATGCTACAGTGGTTTTAACGATTGTTAATACTGGAAGAGAGCTGCAAGCGTCTCCAGCAGGTGTAGACACCCTGCAGCCCACATCATCCAGCCGTCAATCAAATCAACGCGAGAATACAGGGCGCCACCGGCAACCCCTTCGCCCAAGATAGCTACGAACCCTTATCTTCGCTTGTAACCGCCATAACTGTTCGTCTTCGCCAGGTTTGAAGGCCGGCCTTCGATGGATTCAACGCTTTGAGCAATTCCAAATCATAAGTGGACTCAACAGCAAACCTCGAAAGGAAGAGGTAAACACCTTGACATACTGCATAGGCGAGAAAGCGGAAGACGTCTAGCCGTCCCTTAGACTCACTGCAGAGCTTCTACTGCAATACAACATGAGCCCGACGGGGATTTCATCAGTGATCAGCATGTTCTGGCAAAATATTGCAACTTTGGAGAGCTCCCCGACGAGACGATTCGGAACCGCATTGTTTGGGAGTGACAAGAAGGGAAACCACAGAGAAAATGCAACTTGATAGAACCTTGACGTTAGAGACAGCAATGACGGTGGCCCGCCAATCAGAAACAGTAAAAACACAAACAAGCTACCCAACACGGCGCCGACAGCGTAAACAAAGTTCAGAGAGCCGAGACAACGATCTCCTCCAAAGAGAACACTCAGCAGTCGCGTTACTGGTGTGTGCGGCGAGACACACTCCAAAAAGAATTGCCCAGCTCAAAGAGCGAATCGTAACCAATACCAGCAGCTTTGCCACTTCGCAAACGTAGACAGAAGCTCCACACGTGTTCGCGAAGTGACCGAATGTGAACTTGAGGAAACATATTTTTTGGGAGTATTTGCTCCAAGCGACCGCACATTTGAGATGTGGCTGTGGAGGTCGACAACACTCCGGTCACATTTACAATATACACATGGCCCGATGTCACAGCTATTCCTGAGAGCGTATACAATACATCCCTAGGCCACATAGCCCTTATGAAGCCGATACGGGTCCCGAGGGGGCCCAGCCAAGAAAAACTGGCAGTCCTCGGAGTGCTGGAAACACAGCTCAGGTTCCGCTATAAAGGGACAAAGACAGACATCTACGTCGTATCTGAGTTCCGGACCCCACTGCTGTCCAGAGGCAACAGCGAAAATCTGGGCGTTGTCAAAAGAGTGAATGAGGTCGCGGCGCAGCCCACGACACTCAAACCGAAGACAGAGTTTTAGAACTCTTTCATGGCCTTGGTTACGTGAAAATACCTTACAAGATAAAACTCCGTGCCCATGCAGTGCCTCTTTCTCTTGCGTCTCCCAGAGGATTCCGCTTTCTCTGTTTGTCAAGGTGAAGGAAGAAATCACCAACATGGTCAAGTTAGAAGTGATCGAACCGTGGAAAAACCAACTGACTGGTGTTCCCCCGTGATAATATAGGTGATAATATAGGAGGATGATGGAAAGTTAGAATCTGTGTGGACTTTACCATACTCAACAAGTAGGTAGAGCAAGAGCTGTACCCGCTCCTAATCACAAAACGATACTGGGAAAGCTGGGTGGAGGGAAATTATTTTCTAAAATGGACGCAAGCTCAGGATTCTGGCAGTTCGAACTTCACGAAGAATCACAGATCCTGACTACGTTCAATAACCTTTTGGACGATACAAGTTTAAACATTTTCCATTTGGTGTAACATCTGCTCCGCAGTTTTACCAACCCAACATGTTGCAAGTCCTGTGCAAAGTCAAAGGCCACGTGTGTAATAAGGACGACATTATAGTCCCTGGATCCACCCGACAAGAACACGACGATAGCCTTCGAGTTGTCCTATCGCGTCTGTACCGAATTGGCATCACCCTCAACGTAAACAAGTGCCGATTTGGAGTCACACACCTTAAGTTCTTGGGACACGGTATTGACCGAGGAATCCACCTAGACGAAGCAAAAGTGGAGGCCATCAAACAAATAAGAGCACCTTCGAATGTCGCTGAACTAACGAGTTTTTTGGGGTATGGTAAACTGCCTTGGAAAGTTTATACCATGCCTTTCACAAGAGTCATACCGCACTTCTCAGCTCGAAGAATCACTGGATCTGTGGAGAAGACCAGCAGCAATCTTTTGAAAAGTGGAAGCTGGCACTTTTGAAAAGTTGAAGCGGGCATGGTAAACTTTTTGATTCCACAAAGCCTATTGTACTGTCTACTGATGCCTCGTCCTTTGGAATGGGGCAGGATTCCGTCAGAAGCAACACAATGGAGAGTAAAGGCCAGTGGCTTATGCATCATGAACAATGAGCGAAACGGAGCGACGCTACGCTTAGATGGAAAAAAGTAAAACTAGCCGTGGTATCGGGTTGCGATAAAAACCATCAGTATTGCTAAAAAAAACAAAAAAAAAACAATCTTTTGTGAACTAGAAAGTGAATATTATGTTATCTCTCAGGATTTTGAAATGTGCGCACGATGTAACAACAATATTTTTGCGGCGGTTTAACGACCACCGAACGGCAACGTTCATAAGATGTTTAAATTTTTTTCTAATCTTTTTTTTAATAAAGAAAATTGCGTCGGGGATGTTTATATCGATATGTGTGCTGACACTGCTCTAAAGAGGACTAGCTGGCTAATCAGCGCGAATGGTTGTGCAAAAGTTATAAATAGACCGACATGTATTAATCTTCATCTGAAACGTTAAAAAATTTCTTCATTTCGAATAGCTCAGTCATATATATATATAAACTGGTGTCATTTGTTGCAATCTGAGTAACCACATCCCGACATTTATTTCCATTAAAAGCATACCAAGGGAGGCTTGTAAAACGAAACATATACCGTTAAAAAATCACTCTTGATCGACTTGACTCTTTTCGAAATTGCTGTATCAAACACAAACGGGGACAGTGTACTTTGTGAACTTAGTTCTGATTGAGCATACAACACTTATATAGAATTATTTCTTAGCTTGTACAGGAGATACTTACCTTTCATACTTATAAAAACCAACAAATGAATAAGATAACCTTTGATAACTTCAGGTCAGCTGTGCAAAATTAAAACACAAAAACTGTCTTATATGGTCAGTTTTCATAATTCAGGAACCAGAAAGGTCTAATAATATTCGAAAACTATCACACCAACTTAACAAAAGAGCTACGGCGTGTCACACAGCGTTATCATTTTCATATTTTCAAAGCCACAGAGGGACGTGCCCGACGTCATGTGGAAACACTAAACTCTCTTATTCATCATAATCGTCCATCCGTTTCTGTTGAAAAAATTATGTGTAAAGGGACTGAACTTACTGGATGCTCACTGGCAAGTGCTTTTAACGAAAATTTTGCAAATATCTCAAGTACGACTCAAACAAATAATGCTTTGGTTTTTAACGATAAAAGAAACAGTTACTCGATATTTCTAGACCCGGTTGTAGAACCAGAGGTAATGCATGGATTTTCCAGTTAAAGAATAGCGGACGTTGTGACGCGGAGGACATCCAAATGAGACGTGTAAAGCAAGTTAATAATTTGTTATCACCTGTGACAACTCATAAAATTAATGGGAAATTACAGGCCAATCTCAATATTGTCAGTGTTTTCCGAGGTGATTAAATACGTACTTTACACCCGTTTAATCAACTGTTCTATAAGTATGACTTGATAACAGCACCACAGTACGAGTTTAGAATGCAAAACACTACTGACTATGCCTTACTTGTTCAAAATAATTTATGTCGCAATGCTTCGAAAGCAAAAAAATAGTTAGTTAATTCTTCGAGTATTCATAAATTTTACTAAGGCATTCGACTGTCTCAATCATCAAATTCTAGCTTCCAAGCAAGATAAGGATGGATTTTGAGGGTGCGCGCTACAGCTCACACGGTGCTATCGGGTGCATCAAATGCAATATGTCAATAACAATGGAACCTCGTCAAGCCTAAAACCTACTTTTTTTCTGGCGTACCGCAGTGTAGTATTTTGGGTCATCTCCTTTTTAATATATACGTCAAAACTATCATAAATATTAAAGCAAGCGCCAATTTTATCGACAGTGCCGATGGCACAAATGTACTCTTTACCACAGATAACGCTGATCTTTTAACCAACATAGCAAACCTGACGCTTCATAGATTAAATATGTAGATTCATAACAACGCAGTACAAATAAATGTGATTGAAACAAAAGCCGTGCTTTTTCGGTATAAAAACAAATGCGTTAACATTAGAAAAGACTTGATTTTAAATTCAACTAAATTTGAAATGGTATATTATTTTAAGCTCCTTGGTTTTACCTTCTCGAAGTATATGTTCTGGGATAATCATATAAAATACCGTATTTCAAAGCTATCCCAAGTCGTGATCATGTTAAATCGTTATCGCTATATTTTACCAACTAACGTCATTTATATAATTATCTATTTTACTCCTTTTAAATTATTGCAACATAGTAAAGTTCCCAACGGCTTTTACGAATATCGAACAGTTACACTTGTTCCAAAACAAAGCACTGAATGCTATCGGTAATGTCCTGTTTCATTTTCACGCATCTGTCTTATTCGAGGAGTTTCCCGTCGTAAATGTCCATTCACTGTAGGATTATAGGCATACCACTAGCCTAAAAGAAGAGCCAGTTATATTTACAAACTTTTCTATAATTGTTTGACAAATCTCAAAACATATTCACAATTACACTACCCGCAGAGCTGAATTGGTTGGGGGGGGGGGGGGGTCACACCCAGAACAAACTATGGCACGCAAATGCGGAAATACGTCATTCCTTAAGTACTAAATCTGCATAACTAAAGCTACCGACTGGTCTAAGCTATCGCTAAAAGAACGCAGGTCACCCTTCTTCACTGATGATCAATTGTAGTCTCTTTCATTTGTTGTTGTTTGTGCATAGTGAACTTACCTCTGTCGTCCGTCATGCCCTCGTATGCAAACAATTAATTAAAGTACGTGCTCAGCATGTTATGATACCAATCGTACATTTATGCTTATCTTTTGCTTATTGTTTTTTGGCTCTGTTGCTACTGCTGTAAGCAGTCAGGGACCGGGACCGCCTACAGTTGTAGCACCGTGCAGCGTTTTTTCCTGACCATCAACTTTTGATAGGAACAAACATTACACAGTTGCATCAATTCTGCACGACCAAAAGCTGGGACCACAGCGTTTACATGGGCGTCCGAAACCTGCAAGCTAATAGTTGCTCCTCCATCAACTTGACGAAGAGCACACGGTATACATTTTTCACATATAGTATTCATTGTGAACCCCTGTCCCGGGTATGTGCAATGAAGGATCTGGGAGTTATGTTCGATCCTAGCCTGCGATTGTCTAGTCACGTAACTAGGCTCGTTAACTCGTCTCTGCGCACGCTGGGTGTTGCCTCTCGCTTAACGAGGGACTTCAAGCATCCTTCTGCGTTTCTCACGTTGTACCGCTCGTTTTCCATGCCCCAGTTAGAATATGCCTCAGTTCTGTGGAACGGAATCGCTAAAACTAACTCATTGGAAATCGGACGAGTTCAGAAAAAGGTTATTTCCATCTTTAAACATCGATACCTAATGAAGGATGTTCATTGTTCAACTTATGACGCAACGTTAGAGCGTGTTGACTGGCTAACCCTGCACCGGCGTCGGCAGAAGGCGGACCTATTGTTTTTGTTTAAAACGTTGCATGGTTCGATTAATTCACCATGCCTCTTGTCTGAAGTGTGCCTTACGGTTCCACGTTTGCCTACTCGGAATCAATCATCATTTTATATTTCCAAAAATTTTACTGTTTTAAGTCAAATTATTAGACTTACTGAGTGTTATAACGATTACTCTTAGAAACTCGATATTTTTAACGCGTGCTACAGGGCCTTTGTTATTTCTATTGAAGACCTGTCCGGCGGGTGAATAATGATTGCGGTTCACTTTAAGGTGATTTTAGAAAGCACAGACATTGATGGGTCGGTGCTTGTGCTACATCTTCGTATATTATTCGTTTTGAGTGCGTCTCAAACTTGTTTTTATTTTACTGAAATTTCTCATCATTGTACACAAGACATAGAAATTGAATTTTGTTATCATTTTGCTCAGCGTATGTCATGTATGATTATATGCAGTTACTGTATAGTGCATTGCTCTTCTGTATTTGTGCGTTTTATGTATTCATTTCCATCCAGTGTGCCAGTACAAATACCGCTGGGTTGTTCCTGGGCACTATAATAAACGTTGTTTGTTTGATTGATTGATTGATTCAACCTTGCTATTTGACACTTACGTTACCAGAGTGGTTCAATCGGCCTTGCGCACGTTAGGTGCCGCTGCTCGCATAACGAAGGAATTCAAAAGCCCGTCCGCTTATTTCACTCTGTAGTGTTCCTTAGTTAGATCCCAGCTAGAGTACGCCTCGGTTGTTTGGAACGGCATTTCTAAAACAAACAGTTTATCTGTCTAGCGAGTCCGAAACGAATTTATTTCTATCTTTAAATATCGCTACCTTGAAAAAGGTGATCCTTGTTTAAAGGTTGGTTGTAACTCGGAACTCGCCAACTTGTTGAGCCTGCAGCAGCGTCGGGTGAAGGCAAATTTGTTGTCCTATCCTGTCCTGTTCTCCTACTTGTCCGTGTATTTTGTGCTCTAGTCCTCTATAATGCTTTACCAACTAGCCCAGCAGTTAATTATGATTTGTTTAAGACCCTTCACGGCTCGATTGCCTCTCCCAACCTTCTGTCCGAAGTGAGCCTTAGCTCACTTCGAAGCTAAGGCTCACTTCCTTCGTGTGCCTACACGTGGCACAACCACGTGTGCCTACACGGCTTCATTCATCTTTTTTATATAGCTCGACATTTTAACCACTTAAACCCGATCCCAAGATCGGCTGAGTGTGATAACCCCTACTCTGATAAAATTGATATTTTGAACTCATCAGGGAGCAAGTTCGGAAACGCTGTTCGAAACTTCCTCTTGCAAGAAAAGGGCTGATCAGTTCAAAGGTCGATGTTTTTCAGTACGATATTTAAGTATTTGCTTTTTGGTCTCACACCTGGTAATGTCTCTGTTTTGTGCTTTTGATTTCCCTTGTTGATTTGAGTGTCTTTCGTACGTGTTAATATTTCTATTCTCAGACTGGTGAACTACGGCCCCGAGCTCCTGCACTCATGTGTGTGTTTGTATGTGTGTTTTGGTCATTTTTTTAAGTGTGTCAGCACTAAGACCGATTGGTTGTTCCTGGACACTGTAATAAACAGTAATTAATTATTATAACTTCTTATTATTATTAGTAGTATTGTAACTATTATTACAATTATTATTGTTATTATTAATATTATTATTATTAATATTATTATTATTATTATTAATATTATCATTATTATGATGGTGATGATGATGGCCCAGGTCGCACACTTCCTCAGCTCAGGCTTGGGCCAGATGGGCGCGAGCCAGAGCCAACTTGGCACAAGCCTGTCACAAACTTGCGCCAAACTGGTCCACGTATGAGCCGGGGAAGTGGGCTGCTAGGGGAGGATCATGATGATGGAATTTCAGGATCGACTTGCTACAAACAGCGCCTCAGCTGAGACTGCGGAAAAGAAAGAACTGCCAAAGCCAGCCCACGTGCTGAGCGGGACACAAGACGCTCGTGCGCCCCAGCCTTTCCAGTGCTTCATTTAATCCAGTTTTAGCTGAGGCGCTGCTCTAGAAAGCCGGCACAGTATTCGAGGAAGTTGCGAATAGAGGCTAGGCAAATTTAAACAATTTACCAAATACCGACGGGCTTCGATTTATTCATCGATTTGTGTAAGCTCTGTTTTTATTTCTTTTTCCTTTGATTCCAGAGCTGGAATCACGAGAGCTCGGAAACTTTCCCCTACCATGATGCATAGACGTGTGACGTAGACATTTGGCGCCCCTCGTCATTATCTCGTCAGCGTATTCTTTGCCCATGCGCCGAAGTCGTCTTGCCGAGATAATGACGAAGAGCAAGAAGCCAAGACGTCACTCTTCCACTCATCATTAAATACCTCCCGTTCATAATTATACTTGAAATTCTTGTGCACTTTCTGCACTATTGATTAATTGATTGATAACAAAAAGTCCACAAGTAATTGATTCATATCTTTCAAGCCATTGGCATTTAAACAGTTTTTTTAAATTTTTCTTTAATAATAATTGCCATTTTTTCCTTTAATAATAATTTCCATCGTTACTATCATTAAAGATGACTCCAAGAAACAATGATTAAAACAGTAGTTAACCAAGTTTAGCTATTTAAGGCATTGATTATGATAGTTATTTTTAAATCTATCATTTGAGCCTCATAGATACAGGGTAAAGACGATCCCTGTGTAACTAGCTTCCCCTTTTCCTAATTATCTTCGAAATAAAATTGCGCACCCTGGACACATGGGAAAATGTTTTGTCCTGTCTTTAACCATTTTATCGCTCTCCTTTAACCCTGTATTGTCTTACAAACCTCAAAACGATGTTCCTCTTGCACTTTCAAAAATTTGGTTGCCCCGTATTCATCCGTGACGACGTACATGCACTCACTGTCTTTAACTTGGCACAGCAACTCACCTGAAATATAAGCAGAAGTAGGCTAACACGAGAAAACGATCGCCAAGTTAGTACTACGGTTCCACGATTGCCCACTGAAATTGTATTTGTTTTTCAACAAATTCATTACGTCCTTCTTCCAACAAATTTCCTTTTCTCTTCTGCTCTTTTTTTTAAGGGGGTGGTCAATTTATTTTGTCTGATTGCTAAAGCAACAATATCGTTCGAGTAATGAAACGTGTTCTTCAGGGCGCATCTGATCGATTCCTTATAAATGCGTGAGGCGTGTTGATCCTCGGAGCGCTCTTCCCGTTAAAAAGTCACACTTACGGGTTGGTTTTAAAGTATTATTTGATACAAAGTGGTCGTCGTAAGATTTATTTTGTCCAAGATGGGTCTGCCATGACTCTTGCAACAGTTGGCACTCTGGATCTTTGTGCCGTCCTAACGAGTATGATGAAAAGCGTCTACCGTTTTCAAAATATCTGATGCTTCTTGCCATTAACGTAACACTACGGCAGTTTAGTCTATTACCTTCAAGGCGTTTGCCTTAATGCCGCCGTCATACGTAAGGAATATATTACATGCAAGTCTGGAGCAATTTCTGTGGAAAAAGAAACCTACTAATGAGGAGTGCAGGATCAGCCACGACGATTGTGCCACCAACGAATACCACTCCGAGTAGCGCTGCCAGGTTCTCCACGGTATTGGAGACGCAAGTGCACACGTGACTTCCGGGCCCCAAGCCATGGCGTTGAAATCCCATACCATACCTTTTTATTTTTGTCAACAGTTGGTTGCCCGTCAACTGCTGATCGTGGTCGATCTAAGAAAACAAATTGACAGCACATCAACTCTAAAAATCCCAATATGTGTATGCAGTGGTTCATCAGTTCGAGTGCAACATTTCTTATATCTCCAAATCACAACGTGCACAACGTTATTCAAATAAATTTTAATAGACGTTTCCTTATTCTGTCTCCATTACTAAATAAAACTGTAAAAGTACGGATTAATAAAATTTGCCGCCAAAATGTCGACGCCTAATCGGGTGTTTACTCGCCTCTCTCATATACGTCGCTCATAAAAATAATGATATAGTCATCATCGGCTCTAGGGTGCCGCTGAACAGCACCTCGCAATTCAAATACTTTGTACACCGGTTCGCTCAAGTTGAAAATACCTAACTTATCTGTTTTTATTCTATGAAACATGATACATTTAAAAAAAGAAATAAACACTTTTACAAACCTTCATTGTAAGGAGTGCTCCCAAACATTTTTTTTCTCAAAATGTTAAATGTAACTTCTGTTTTTATAAGTTAAAGAACATAAGAGAATCTATTCAATAAAATATAGCCCAGCAGTTATGTTTGCCAAAGTGTTTATTGATGTCCCTAACAGCTTTTGCAGTAGGAGAGCGCATAGACACACAGCTCCTCGCATATCTACTATTGGTATATATTGAAATATGGGCTGTTTCATATGAACACTGCAACTGAAAGAAAAAGCATACCAACAACGAAATTCAAAGCAATAAAGCGAAAGACCTGATGATTGAATTAAATATTCTCCGACAAGAAGCAATAATACAGACCTCGATCTAATATACCTAAAATTAAGGGGAACGTAGCAGTTCCGCAATTGCTGACTGTCATTTTGTGAGATTCGCTGAAAGAGTGAATACGAAGTTTTCGTAGACCGCGTTTCCCCTTCCGCTAAGCCCTCCCCAACGAAGAAGCCACTGCTGCGCCTGCGCGCCGATGGCCTTGACTGTAGAGCTCCGGGTATTGTAGTGGGTTGCGGAGAGCTTTGTGGGACGGCGGAAACTATTTACGAAAACCCCGTAATATTTGTTCTGCAGTTGTTAAACAGTGTTTTTTATTACTAAGACGTACGCTATTTCAACGATGTTTCAGTCCGCCTGTTAGTGAGCAATCAAGGTGTAAATTCCTTCTGCCTAGTTGGCGCACGTCACAACTGAACAAGCAATAACGCGCAACCGTCTGTTCCTACAGATGCTCTTAGTGCTGGTTTTTCCGACAACGTCCGTGGCTGACCAGTCATATGGCAGCGACAACGAGTGGGGGATTTGTTTCCCGAAGTATGAAGCAAGACTCGCGCCGACACGTGTACCTCGCCAGATCTGGACGCCGCGGCGTTCATCACCTGGCACCTGTTTGCAATGTTGGTTTCAGAGCGCCATGGTTGCAAGCTTCCACCATGCTCATTACAAACACCATCAAACTTGTTGTTCGCTTGGTAATTGCGTCACAAGAGGTAACCATAAGAGGGTGCCACCAAAACATCTCGCCGCCAATAGTCAGACACACTTTAAAAGAGGTGACCATGGCAGGTGCTTGTGCTGCCGTCTGCGTCTTCGTAACAGCAATCTCACACCTGAGCCGTTATTTTCTGTTAATGCGGTTTTCAGCGAACCTTCACTCATCCATAGAACCGGATACTTACTGATCTTGCCCGAAAGTCTCAAGCTATTTTTCACACTTTTATCATTCTGTTTTTGTACTTTTAATGAGCGAAATCAGAGAGTCAACACTGAGAGGGACAGGGTCTCATTGGTTGCCTTTTATCTTATTGTCCTAGGTTTATACAAAACAATATCAGTGTTTTCTTTAAACAAATTATTGTTTTGACAGCGCATAAAAATACTCCAGTAAAATAATTATGAAATTTGTTTTCAGGGAGCTTCCCTATACATGTTTTTGTTCCAGAATACGATCTTTAGTCGTGCTTCAATTGGGACCAAGAGGCCCGTCTCGAACGAGAGACTACAGCGCTGGCGCTCCATTGGGCCAATGTGAAACACATATCTTTCTCGATTTTAGAAAATAATGCTTCAATCAAACTTTGCTTATTAGTTGTCTTAGTTACAAGCTACATATAGTCCTAAAGTACGTCGTTTTAGACCGAACACCTAAATCTTCTTGGTTTGAAAACTCTATTTTCTGATACTTTCAAACCTGGCAATAAAAAAAAACAATTTGTTTGATAATCGCTTTTAAAAAATAACATAATTTTGCCTTGCTCCTTTGTTCTGTGAACTCTAGGCACTCTATAACGGTGGATTACATATACATATATATATATATATATATATATACTAGGCTGGCCAATTTTATGAGTTTTATTGTTTTAAATGAGTATTCAATATTTTACATTTATTTTAGGAAACAGAGTGTCAAATGTTTTATCATAATGATAGTTTTAAATTTACGTTTTTTCCCTCAATTCTGACACAATATCTTTTAAACCTTCATATGGAAGCGTGTTTAAAAAACAAGCTCAATATGAGCTTTTTAGAACAATATTAATGCATCTGAAACCTTAAATACACACGGGAAAATGTGACAAAACAAATTGAATATATTTAGAAGAATATATTGTCAGGAATGACGAGGTGACGACACCAAGAATAACTGAGGAAACTGAAACGTTTAATGGGGCGAACTTGTGCCAAAAACAACAATGGGGACAGAGGATAACAACTGACTGTCGCGGGCGTCGAAGTTGGCGTAACTACAAGGTCGAACGCTGGGGAAAGACTGACTCCGGCTTGCCCCGCGAATCACCTTTTGTAGCGGCTTGGGTTTCTGCAACACTCGGCCTAGAACGTTTGGCACGCAGAACATTCGTAACTCAATCAAACGAAAAAGTTCTCAAACTTTCAAATCGCGAAGTAGAAAAAAATAAATTAAGAACTTTTAGTTTTTTTTATTTTGGTGAAGAGGGAAGAGGAGCGGAGGTGTACTATGTGCCGCCATCTATGAGCGACGGCGGCAACCAGACAACCGGCTAGCCGGTTATGTGTTGACCGCCGTCGCTCATAGATGGCGGTAGCTGTCCAGAGGGTTGTGTCGAGATGTATTTGTCCACGGACACGAAACTGGGGAAACTATCCTTAACAGCTCCGCTGCAAAAGAATAAAAGAACATTGCGCTCCCTGGAATTGATCCCACATATTCCGCCCGACAGCCAAGCACGATAACCATTCAGCCACGTACGCGCTCGCTCAGCGACGAGGGTGGCAATATTGACCCACCAAAAACGTGTATATATGAGCAGTCTCGTTTCAAACACTTTTATTGAAATAAATTTATGTTTTTTTACCCATTGGGGCCTGTTTTCCACAAAATTCAGCGTCTTAAAGATATTAAAAAAAATGTCACCAAACTTTTTAGGGAAGAAGGTACTTTTGCGTCCCCAGTAACACATTCACTCTTTTAGACCGAATTCGTGAAGGTCTAACTTAGGCCTGGATCGTTTGGCGTGGAGTGACTCAATATTTATGTAAAAGAAAATGCACCCTTGAACCCTTTCTTTGATGTTTAGGAGAGTCCCAATCCAATCTAGCTTTCACTTCCGTTCAACTTGTGTTGGGGCTACAATCACTTGCCACATAAACCCGGATCTTGTTTTGAACTCACTAAAATTTATGGGAGCTTTTATATGCCGATAAGTAAATTAATAACATGTGTTGTTTTTTGTTCTTGTTTCGCTTTCAAATATAACGAATGAATGGATGATAATTGCATAAGTCCAAAGAGACGCGGCATGTCCATATAATTAGCAATGAAGCGCCATTCAGAAGTACTTAATTTTAAGGGTCCATGACAAACTGTTTTCTCACCGGTGCTCCAGTTCACTCAAGACTCCAACTCACCGCGAGAATTTTCTCCCCGAACTTTGACAATCGCTCTCGAATAAGTCGGGGGGCAGAGTAGTTCTCGACGTTGAAGTCTGGGAGCGGTGAATACACAACTCCATCGACGATTCGTGCTGTCATCTTTTTTGTGGCTCTGTCATTTACACGAACATGGATGATACAAAAGGAGAGGGGGAAACAAGAAAACGAACAAATGAATCAGCCTCAGAACAATCAAAGATTATTCTTAGTGCACCCGGGCAGTGTTTTTTCACTTACCGACACGGATGCTCCTCAGACTGGATACTGGAAACAATAGCTGAGCGTTGTACGCAGTTCTCCGAAACAGAAACTGATACTCGTTCCTGCTTTCTCCATTGCTTTTTTTAGACATGAAATATACTTCTTTCGTTCAAAAACCATGTGGTTTTTAAAATGAATCTTTATTTTAATTTCATTCTCCTTACTTAGTTGTGACTAAAATCAACATGGATATTATAAACATACTAGAGGTTCAACCTAAAGAACCAAAAACTGGCAGCGACATTTTTGTTTGTTAAGTCACATAATGCATTGAATTCAATATTTAGAAAGCGATCGATTAAAGTTTCTTAAAAATTATTAAATAGTCCTCTCGGGTAGTGAACAACGTATTCAGAGGAAGGTGAAGGCGACGACAGGGCAGTGGGGCTTACAGCCATCCCGTGAGAGGCCCCTCGTGCAGGCTTGGCCTCCGTAAATTATTCTATGTACCGTCATCCCTTGACCTGTCTTTCCTGCGGCCGACCGAATTGTCCTACCAATAGTTTCAAGTAACAGCCACTACCCTCCTATTGGAAACCACCATACACTGCGGAGAGTATGGACGTACTGTAATTTTAGTTGGAGACAAACTGCATACCCCTTACTCGGTTCATGTATGAAGTCGTTCAGCCGGCGGAGATGTAGGGCATCGGGCTGCGGACCGAAAGGCTCTGAGTTTGGTTCATGGTAGAGGATGAGTAATTCTGCTAGTGTTCTTGGCTTTTCTTATGTTGCCACGGTTACCAAGCCGGCTAATCTGACATGACCTGCCATGAACGCGTGGGCCGACAGCCCGGGATAGACGACTTTCTTGGAGTGTAGGGTTTCGTTACAATGCATTATATACTTTAACAAGCAACATAATCCACGCGAAAAGCGCGACATATAGTTAGCACAAACAAGTGATAATTTTTATTTTATTTTAATACGATATTATTGTGTTATGCCATAACATTTCTATATATATAATGTGAGCTGTACGCACGTTATATCAAACTGCACAAGAGAAAGCGCGGACGCGATAGGTTTCGAACCGGGGTGGCATGGGTTGTGCATCCGTTGGGGAATCAACTTCCTCAACAGCACACACACACACACAAAAAAAAAACGAGTTATAAACTTTCTTACAGGGCAGCAAGCGAGCAGGGACACATGGTGAAAGAGTGCAGGAAAAAAGGTGTAGGAGGAGAAGCACGTGCTTCGGAGAAAACAGAGGACGCGAAATGGCAGGGTCACAGCTAGCGTCTGGCCGCAAATGGCACCACCAGTCACGTTTCAATCCCGCTAGAGCGTTGTCGGGGCTTTCAAACACCCTGCGCATGACGTGATTCCGCCTTTCGTCCTATTGATGTCCTCGCGTGTCTTTTGCTTTTTATATGTTCAGTATTTTCACCACGTCGATACATAAAATGCTTACCATGTTAATTTGTGCAACAACACCGAGAAGAGACAAACACTACATTTCGTGTTACCAATGTTTTTGCTCAAAATTATTTCATACATTCTAAGTTGAGAACTGCGTCGGAAGATAAATGTCGTGTCAGATCTTGCCTGCGTAGAACCCCCGGCCGCTCCAAGGTATAAAGAAATTCATGAACAGATGTACGCGAAGCCCAAATACAGTAGTAATAAAGAATATATGTACCTGGTACTCCTTGGAAATTCAAACGGCGTCTCTACGAGCAATAAGGCAAGTCAGGACACGCCGTCGACCAGAGTGATCCCCACTGAACCAAAACCGGGGAGATAAAGAGGATGTGCTTCCCACGTCACTTCGTTTACCCTCGTCGTCAGGATCATTAGGTCGCGCATCCGGTAGGCGGATCAAAAAACAAAGATACGTATTACAACCTCGAACAAATAAAACATGTACACGAGGCAAAAAGAGACTGAGAAATACTTGTGATTGAAACATGACCAGCTTTCAGCTGGGTGAAAAGCGCACAAACAATGTTTTCCCTCATACCGAATGCTCCTCCATTAAAAACGACGGCCGCGTAAAAAAGGTGGAAAAAAAGGAATGAATCATCCATCCAGGTGCGTAACAGTTTTCTTTGTTTTTTTCTAGCAGCACGGAATGAGACATCTGAACGAGTGGGACTTGTTTGTCAGGACGGCAGGAAGCGGGGAAGGGAGGGGGAGAGAGAGAGAGGTTGCCGCACTGGTATTGTGATTGCCAAATATTTCATTACGCATCACGTCTACGACGAAATCACCAATACGATATTTGTAATCAGGGTATCAAACCGTAACCGTAAGTGAACGGTAACCGTAACTGAACCGCTTATTTTGCTCGAACCGGAACAGAACCCGAACTGAAATGTTTGGTGCCATTTTGGACCTGAATCTGAACCGGAGAAAAACAAAACAAACTGCGCGGAAACAACGCAGCATCAAATTCCGGTTTACTACGGTTGATGGAACGCCATTTCATTGAAACCTGTTTAAGAGAACGGTCTCGTTTCATTGAAGCTCGGTTTAGAGAAAGCGGAGCGTAGTTTGGAGAAATGCTGTTAATCGAAAGGAGACAATGTTTAAAAAAAAGGATCCCCTACTTCGCGCGTGTATTACTAAGCCGCCTGTTAGCCCCCCCCCCCCTTTTCCGTTTACAGCGCTTCGCTCTAACGGTCTGCGGCGGCTCATTACAAAATTGTGAACCCACCTGGCCAACCTTTTCACGCCGCTTCGCGAATTCCGATTTCATTAAAAGCAGGCTCATCGCCCTTTTACCTAAAATGGGCTTCTCTATAGCCAGCCCGCAATGGCCAGGTGGCGCCACGAGAGTGCTGCATTCAGCGCCACAAGCGGAGGCGTGTGTGTGAATGGGGTGGCCAGTCTGGCCAGTCGAGCCGTGGAGAGTGGCAGCGACCCCGATGTCAGCAGTCCCCATGTGCATATGTCCGCCATGTGTCTGGTTCTTTTATGCGTTTTTTTTAAAGACCATTGGGGGCCTTGATAGGTCGAAGTGTTTAGAGCATAAGCTAAGGTTGTCATTTGGACATAAGTTCGAGTTGCCTTCACCACTTATGGCGCCCAATCGGTCGGTTCTTCGCTCGTCTCTCAGGAAGTGACACAACACAACGAGAAGGCAGCGAATCGGTTTAATGTACTACCCGGTTTCCCGTCTTTGAGAGCCGGCAGTCCGGACCCGCCAAACCTAGTTGTCGCCCGTCATTGAGAGCTCGCAGGCGGAGTCCGTGTCCAGACGTGCGGAGCGTCCGTCCCGTGCGTCAGCGATGCGCAGACTAGTTGTTCCGGGCTATCACAGCCAGGGTCTTGCTGCGGAGTCACTTCGGGATCGTCATAGCCCAGGCGGGTATGGCCAGGGCTCGCCGTTTCCGCCGGTCCTGATCCGAACCTCGCTGGTGGAAGGCTCCGGGGATTGCCATGGGCCAGACCAGCCGGAACGGCTGTATCGTTCCTGCCCGGCCCCAGCCTCGTGCAGCACGCTCTTTCTCTTTCCTCGCCGACTGGCCCCTGCTCGCCCCTCGCTCGGCCGTCCTCTTCTTCTCCCGACGCCCCTACACACTAGAATAAAATGTGGGTAATTAGAACCAAACGCTGAATGATATAGTACAGTACGCACATTGCAAAGCCTGGTGTAAAAAGGCGACAGGAAACAAAGTGTACGTGTAAGAAGGATATTTAGGCTCCGCATGAGCTTTTTCTAAAGAAACATTTTGTTTTTTGCAAGCCGTCACATTTGTTATCAGACTCAGCATTAAATTTGGTTGCCGAAACCAACAAAACTTTGTGCTACGAAAATCCACTTTTTGAAAACTCGCAGGTTTTGAAGGTTTTGATTGCGACCGCGCGTGCCGAACGGCATTACGAGGGCCGGAACGGGCCGATGGGCCTCTCGCTTGAAGACTTGATCGCTCGATTCTCGATGTCACCGCGAAGCAACAATCGGCCGATTGTTCCTACCGTATTTATCTATGTGGTTGTCTAAGCGACTCGTAATACAACTTGTATAAATATGTCATTTCACCGAGTAGTCTGCAAAAAGAGTTCCGTCAGACCACATTCCAAGCCCGCACATATATTTTCGTTCACTTCAACAATTTCTGTAAAATTCACTTACTTGATAAGTTACACTGCAGCAATCCACTTCTGTCACCGTGTCGGCTCCCAAGATCTCGAAGGGAAGCGGTAAAGTTTGACGCTTGAGTCACCTTTGCGACTGTGGCCGTCTTTCACGCAGCAGTAGCAATGTTCATTTTTAGGGGGAACTCTAGGAGTAGGCGAGATATCACAGGAACCAGGTGAGTACATAGAGATGTGAAGTTGGGACCCACTATTACAAAAAACGGCTCCAAAAAAGCTACCGCCGATCCGAAATGCCATGTTCACACGTGGTTTTTAAATTCGCCCGCCCGCAGTCCCCGCGTCGTCCTGGCCTATCCACTTTTTTATTTTGCAGCCGCTAAGTGGCGCAATGTGTAGTGCCAAACTGGTGCCGGTAAAACGGTGTTCGCTAAACCGACCTTCTATGAACCGGGCTTCCAGTGGCGCACCAACTTGTTTTTGAGTGTAGGGGGGGGGGCAAACCAGACGCCCCCCCCCCCCCCCCAGGGTCGGAGGTCGGTGCCCCATGGTATCCCTTGGGCACCGCCGGCCAGTGTTTGCCCTGCCCAGTGGCCGCTGTTTTAGGAAGGGGGCAAAACACATGCCTTGCCCCCCCCTCTGAGAACTGGGCGGGGGGGGCCTTGCCCCCCCCCCTTCCCAATTGGTACGCCCATGCGAGCTTCTCAATTTTCCCGCCGCGGAGAGTCTGGTTTGAACCTCCGACGAGAGCAGTGGTCTCTCCGCGAACTCCAGAGAACGTGATCCTAACATAAACATGAAGCCGGCGCTCGGCGCGTCAGGCCCACCACCTAGCCTGGCGCGAGGCACGTCCTGCTCCCGAGAAAGGAAGAAGCAGCCTCCGTAGCGAACAGATTCCCCTGTGCTACTCTGATTGTTGATTGAAAAATTGTGGATAGGTGGCCGAAATGTCCTGAAACATCGCCGGCACCGGCCACAAAACATTGTCGGCACCCACCGAGTGAGTTTACACTGGCTCTACGACGCATCCGCACACAAGACATGGACACCAATGCGTCGGACGAGCAACTCACTCTTCCTTCTACGGAGCACAAGCCCCCGTGGACCAGGGTAGGCCCGTCAGCCAAAGAACAAACGGAAATCACGATCATCACCCGTCTCCAGCCCCAGCTGAAGCTGCGACAGAAAGACCTCGGATTGCAAATTCTCACCGCCGCTAGACTCACGCGCCTGGAACGCGGCGACACATACATAAAAGTAAGACGCCAAGAAAACCTAATAGTGATTGACACCTACCGGGCCGGAGCCGCAGAGAAGCTGCTCGCAGTCGCCGAGATCGACTTAAAAAACTCCAGGCTACATCTTAACTCGTATCGAGCCGTGCCCTCGTCACATGCTCGCGTAGTCATCCACGGGATGCCGTCATCCGACGCGGACTGCCAGTTGCGTGAGACCGTCGACCTTGAGCAGGGATAGCTACTCGCAGTACAAAGACTCGGATTCTCGAATACGATACTGCTCACTCCCACAAGCTCCCCGATACGCATTCGTCAATCGAGTGCATACAGAATCAAACCTCCACAAGCCGAAAACCTTTCAGTGTGCTCATTCTATCCTGCTCGGGCATCCTATCGACAACTGCCCTAACAAAGCCCTCTACACATCCTGTGTAACCTGCGGCCAACATTTCCCTCCCGACACAGACCCCGCCCGAATGGATCACTCCTGCACACCGACCTGCGCCAACTTCCAGCTGCCGACCCCCTGTGTCCTGCCCGCAAAGAAGCCAACCACCACCGGCAGGAAGTCACTAATGCTCGCCGAAAGTCACACCTCAACCCTGGCCACTCATCGATGAAGCATTCAAAACCAGTCCTCCCACCCCTGCACACGCCACTCGCCTCTGGATCCTCCCTCTAGACCCGCAACATTTTTACCCTGCTTCAAGACATCGAGTATGAGCGGCACTTCCCGGCCATGCCTCCCAGACCGGCGCCGCAACCTGAACGAGACCACACCCATCTTTCGCAACAACAGCGACCTGGGCACGCTTGCGCACCTCCTTCCCGACCGCCGCGCTCGGCTCCACGACACACGATGGGTGAGACGCATTCACCAGATTCCCGGGGTGCTCCTCGTAACCCGCCGTCCGCGTCCTATTCTCAGGTTCTCCACAACAGTTCCCCACTCTCACCGCTCTCCAAAACCCCCTCGCCAGGCTTAGCTTCCCTGTCCAACATTAAACACCTCAATGAGAGGATTATCCAGCGAACTGAGCAAACCGTCCTTTCCCAAATTGAACACAAAACTTCCAATCACATCGACAAACTTTTTTCAAGATTCTCTAACTTCGCTCTCCCAACTACGTCCCCGACTGACGGACAGGCCGCCTTAGACCACATTTTAGCAGAACTAGCCGTTATCCAAGATCGGCTTCACAAACTTGAACAAATATCCACCCCTGCCCTTAGACAGCGGCTAGGGGATACCCCACAGGATACCCTCTTGCCCATAATAAGGTAACTGTGCTTCCTTCTACCTCCATTTCTGATTCCGTCCCATCCCAGAACGAATAGTCCCATTCCCTTCCCTGCCCCGCCCTCACCCGCGGCACTTTATATGTACTATCACGATCAATATGAGTGCGAACACCGCTCCGCGTGACCCGCGGTACTATCAGTGCCCCCTGGCGATTGCTCTTTAAAGTACAAGTGCACCTTGCGGTCGAGACATATCGTCTCTAGCGATCGCCGCACCACTATGCGCTTCCGGGTCGTCTGCTAGCAAAAAACGGTCGGCGAAACCGCGAAACTGTTCACCAATCACGAAGAGCATTTTTCGCTAGCAATATGCGCCAGCCGAAATAACTTGTATGAATATTTTTAGGGTCATATTCTTCTATTAGGAAGTTTTAGTAGATTATTCCCATTACTTCGATAACAATATCCGATACTTCGCCGATGCTTTTAAGCATGCACAATGTTGTTATCGGAGGTATCAAAACAATCAACGAAGACTGCCTATTATTTTCTTCGCGTGAGTTTTGCGAGGGCAAATGACCACCAATGCGCAGAGGCAAGAAGTTAGCGCGGTGCGAGCGTGGGTGATAGTGACACCCTTCATCATGAAAAACAGCGCGAAAAAAAATGACGATGACGTAGAAGAAACACACAGAACGTCCTCGTCGTTTTTTTTTTTTCGCGCTGTTTGTGAAGGGTATTATCTACGCTCGCACCGCGCTAACTTCTAGCCTGTGCGCATTGGTGGTCCTTGCTCTCGCAAAACTCATGCGAAGGAAATAATAGGCAGTCTTAGTTGATTGTTTTGATACCTCCGATAACAATATGATGCATGCTGCGTCGGCGAAGTATCGGGTATTGTTATCGGAGTAATATGAGTAATCTACTAAAACTTCCTAATCAAAAAGATGACACTAAAAGTATTTATACAAGTTATTTCTGCTGGCGCTGATTGCTAGCAAAAAATGAGCTTCGTCGTTGGTGAACAGTTTCGTGGTTTCGCCGACCGTTTTTCGCTAGCAGACGACCCGGAAGTGCAGAGTGGTGTGGCGATCGCTAGGGACGATATGTCTCGACCGCAAGGTGCCCGTACACTTCAAAAAGTAATTGCCAGGGGGCACTGATGGTACCGCGGGCCACGCGGAGCGGTGTTCGCACTCATATTGATCGGGATAGTACGTGTGGCAGTGGAATCGCAGGAGCATCGGGCAAAAACGAGACACACTTTTGCAGGCAGTTCATCAAGTCACCAACACCGCACACATTATCGCGCTACAGGAATCACTCAGCATAATTAATTTACTACGCTATGTAACTTACTATCAACCTACCATACCGAGGAAACAAAAAACGAAATTCGGCTTTGATAGCATACCTTCATATTCTCGTATTTTGGTGCATAAATCCATTGCAGCCATTTCGTTAGATACAGAGCCATTAAATAATGTCAGACAGGACCACGTGACTTTTCAATGCGGGCCACACAAGCAGAAACAGGTATTATTATTATTTAGGCGTATTGGATGCACCCTGGAGTATTTCACTCCTCAGATGGCCCCTCCTCAATTTTCTATCACTACACTCCTGCAGTCTTATACAACTTTTAGGAGATATTAATTGTCAGTTACAAAGACTGGGGCTTCTCTATTAATATTCTACGAGTCAAGTCACGCCTCAATTTGCACAAACATATTCATTTACATTGTTAAACGATTTAACACAACCCACGCGAGAGGGTAATAGCATACGTCGTGATACTAACACAGATTTGACTTTGTATCGCGGCTAGCTGCACTCCACGTGGACTAACACCTTCCAAAATTATGGTAGTGACCATTACCTAATAGGCACTACACTGAAAGTAGGAAGGGTAATCACACCCAACCCTTAGAACAGAAAGCTCCCTACTGGGACGGCTTCCTAGCCCAGCTGGATAAGATAGAGCCCAGCACTGACCAGACCACGTGGGGCAGGGACCTTCTTGTTACTCATTCTAAGACTACGAAACGCATCGCTGGCACAAAAGAAACCCCCGTGTGGACAGCCACGTGGTTGGCCTCTGGGACAAAAGACATAATTAATTATAAATTAAAAAAAAGCATAAGTTAAACAAACCCATTCACAATGTTATCACTAAACGTACGGCAGAGGCTCATGATATCGCCCAACAACTAGCAACAACCAATTGGCTTAACCTTTGTGAGAAGCTAAGCACTCAATTACACAATTCTAGTCCCTGGGCCATCCTAAGATCCATGCTGAACCAGGGCCCAGCCACACACACTCTCACTAAACTGCAACCACACACTGCGAAAACACTGGCAAAGTTGGGTCCAGCACGCTTGGGTCAGCAAGCTTGGGTCCAGCAAGCATACGGTGCACCACTACGCAGTTCCCAGAAAATCTCCGGAAGCGGTTCACGGAGAACTTGGAAAGGCTGCAGAGAACCTTTACGTCTCGAGACTGCTGCAGACCAAACAGTATATCAAAGGGCGCAGAATTGTTCAGTTCAAGGTACGAGATCCGGTATTGATGCGAGCTTATCCGCTCAGTGATACTGCTAGAGGCTTCATGGCCCTTTAAGTAAAGATATCAGAGTGCCCCCAACCGGGTAAGCAAGCATCTTTCAAACCTGACTTACGAGCTAGTATATCGCGAATCTGGCGAAGTGTGCGGGTCAATTTACGTCAACGACCTAACACTTTCTATGAACCCGTGGAGGACCACCTCTCGGCAGATTTCACACCATCTCTGCCAACGTGCAGCGTGCGACAGCGGTGAAGACAGCGAGAAAGCGAGCGCGTAGACTTAAGTTCACATTATATTCATGCCACTAGCTTGTTTTGGGAGTGAGTACAAACTTGCCGTGCTCCAATACTGGAGTTGGGCAGGCGTTGTTCTTGCGCGCGGCCACTCGATCTCTGCCGCGTAATGGCCTAATATATTTTTTTCTAATTTCAGAGGTGTAGCAGCCGAGAAGCATTTCCCATTATCAGACCCACCACGGCCTCGTCGGTCCACTCCGGAAATTCAGACGTCGGTCTGAGGGTCGAGTCTGACACGCGCTCGCCCATCTGCAAACATTCGTCCCTCGGTGACCCAGAAGCAGGATCTGCTTTGTTTCTCGAAAGGGGTGAGATGTGCGGGCAACCTGGTGATCGACAAGGTTCGACCATGTTGCCCGCAATTTAGAAAGAAAATCTCGTGATTTTTTTTTTTGCCGCGAGGTGGCGCCTGGTCACTGATAAAATGGAATCGCACAAGTACGTACGCGGTTTTTCGGTCACGGCACGTAGCAATAACACTCAATAGATGACTACGTGTTGAGTAACCAGTGTGCTGTGTCATACTCCCAGACGGGTAGCAGCAAAAAAAAAAAAATCCTAGAATCGTTATTGTTAAATAAAAATAAGCGACAACGCTAGTTTAGTTGTTGTTAGAGTAATGTTCCGCTGTCAATTTTGAGCAGTTTGAGCGTGCGCGGGTTTGATATCAACCTACTGCATTACTTGGTTTTTCTCTTCAATATAATGTGTTACGGTTATTTTTATGTATTTTCAAGAGATAACATAAATATTGCAGAGCACATCTGAAAGCTACAAGACAATGTATAGGCGGCAGCCCTCCATGCTCGTCTAAATTGGAGTCATCTTATAGACCTATAATATGTGGTTGTCTCACATAGAGTAGTCAGATGGTGGCCTAATATCCCCAACTAGTCACAACTTTAGTACACACAGTGCCGCAAAATCGATGCTTTTCACAGTTTTCAGCCAGGAAATGCCGCCATCCGAGCGTCGCAGCTGTCCGCCCTGACGCAGTGCAGTCACATCTCATCGGAGACCCAATCCCAGCAGCAGCTGTGAGTTAGCAGACACATGCGCCGCAAAACAGCCGACAAGTGAATACGACGCGCTGTAAAGCTGTAGACTGCCGCCATGAAAATTGCGCACCAGGGAAACTCTGCGGTCATGATTCGTATTACTTCCATTCCGACGCGGCGTACGGCCGGCTGCCGTTTCGTCGATGGGCCTGCGCCATTGTGGAATCCACGAGTTCCCCTAACACTACCTAGTTCTACAAGCTATTTCCGAGTGCCATTCGTGCCTAGACAAATTCGTATAAATAAGCGAATGAGCTCATTGTAATTAAGCTTTTTCACGCTTTAGAAAACAGCTTAAGCTTAGAAATGCTGTTCTTTCTCAACGTATCGGAAAGAAAACGGTGTAAATTTTCTGGTTGACGGCGCTTCTCACAGAAGCCACAACATAAAGCAAAAATGTTAAAACCGCAATAAAATAAACACGACGAGAAAATCCAGAAGATCCGATCGTGAGTGGTACGATCTGTGAGTAGCAGCGTCAAACCAGACAATTTTTACCGTTTTCCTTCGTAGGCGTAGGGAAAAACGGGTTTGATTAGGCTTCAATTGTTCTGTTACAACGCACACTTTGAAATTTTATTGGGAATTTTGCGGTAGCTAAAAACAGCTTTGTAAACATTTTAATTGTACTTCGTTCATTTGTTTATTTATACAAATTTGTTTACATCCGAAAAGCCTCAGAAACACGCAGGCCGTCGAGCGTCGCCCGGCCGGCCCAACGCCGGAGCTAGAAGAGATTCTATACCTTTAGAAGGCTTTCCTCGAGATACCAGTAACTTCTTCCAGCATCCTAGAGCGGTCCCACGCTTCGTGCCTCTTGTATCATGTCACCAAATACGACATAGCTTCGT
Source organism: Ixodes ricinus (assembly GCA_037355805.1). Classification (NCBI taxonomy): domain Eukaryota; kingdom Metazoa; phylum Arthropoda; class Arachnida; order Ixodida; family Ixodidae; genus Ixodes; species Ixodes ricinus. The sequence goes on from JAZHYW010070319.1 coordinate 80,111, forward strand.
CAATACTGGAAACTCCTCCGAAAACCCATGGGAGCGGTGGCCGACTTGATATTGGCGCCTCTAGCGGACTCGGAGTTAGTGGAAGGAGACAGCAAAGGAAAAGTATAGGCTCCGCAACGTCCTCAAGCTCTGCGAGTCCCGCTTTGTCACCCCAACAGCTTAAACAACTCATTACGGTCAGTCCGCTTGCAAAGCGGAATCCACTGATCGCAACTGCAACGACAAAGGCAGTTTATTTAGCAGTTTCAAACGCCTCTCAGGGGATGACACGCGTTTGAAGCGCATCTGGGAAGCGGAAACAAACTGGGCAAAATGGGAATCAAACTGATTAAACAGGCGATATAGGAAAACAAAATGGCCAAATCGGAGCATTAACGTGCCAAACTGGCACCTTGACCTGCCAAACAGGCAGCCGAACTTGCCAAACAGGCAGCCAAACTTGCCAGACAGGTAGCCGAACTTGCCAGACAGGCAGCCAAACTTGCCAGACAGGCAGCCAAACTTGCCAGACAGGCAGGCAAACTTGCCAAACAGGCAGCCGAACTTGCCAGATAGGCAGAAAAAATTGCCAAACAGGCAGCAGAATTAGGGAACAGACAGCTGAACTTGCCAAACAGTCTAAACTGAGTGCTAGACGGATGGAAAGTGGTAGCAGAACTGGTCCTACTGGTATTCGAACTGTTCAGAATGGTAACTGAACTGGTTACACTGATAATCAAACTGTTCTTAAAAATTGTTGCAGAGCTTCGAATTGTGGTGGAACTGTTCGAACTGGTAGCTAACTGCTCAGTCTAGTGGTCGAACTGTTCAAATCGGGAATTGAACTCCTCTAACAGGCAAATGAACTGTTCAAAATGGTGTATATATACCGATGAAAGGTTAGAGGTTATATAATGTGCCTATAGCACCATGCTTTGATCAATCACTTCGTAAATGTAATTTAATTATAGTTACAACCTTTGCCGCCTTTTGCTCCGGCCTCCCAGACCTGTGGTCTAAATAAAGGAACAAACAAACATACAAACTACCTTTGTCCGAAATAAGGTAATTACAATTAGAACTACAACTGGAGAAAATGTAATTAATTCCAATTTAGATTACATTTAGAAAGTAATGCAATTATTCCACAATTACTTTCGTTTGAGCTACCAGACATCAGAACATGAACACGAGGCAGGTTGGCACAGATGACTTGTCGGGTACTTTCGTCTTTCAAGCACCCGACATCAATAGCTTTTATATAACAGCATATCATTTTGTTTGCTCTGAAATGCAATTATCGAGTGTTTTCTTTTGGGCAATTTTTTCGCTGGTTTTAATTGATATGATAGAATGCCAAATTGCAAGTAGAATAAAAGTAATTTATTTATTTATTTATTGATCCTTTGGGAGGGAGGATGGCACAAGGCCGCTGTGTGGGGGGGGGGGGTAAGGGGGTTGAGGGGAGGGGGGGGAGAGTGTCTGGTTGTTACGGAAGTGGCATCAGTTCCGCCGTCTTTGGTCTTCGGTGTCTTGTGCAGCACCTACGTCATGCAGGGTAGCCTGGAGCAGTCGAAAGGAAAGAGTGAGTCAGCCTACACTATCCTGGTCAGACCGCTAACGCTACCAAAAGTGGCGAGAAGGTGTCTACTGGCTGGTTGATCGAACAGGTGTTGAACGAGGGTTGCATGGTCGGAATGAGGGATGTGTACAATCGTGTCCCGGCCGGTCGTGAATGCGGAGCAATCCCATATAAGATGAAGAAGGTCTGCTTTCGCTGTCTTCTGGCAGTGAGGGCAGCTCAGGGGAATATTGAGGTCGATAGGGAGCCATTTTTGAATAATATGTGGTGTGTATGCAGCGTTAGTTATGATTTTGTTAAGAAATACTTCTTGTGCGCGCGTGTATTTGTCGGTGGGGGAGAAAAGGGTTTCGGGTGTCGCCCTCTGGAGGCGATCCTTACTATCTTTGCGGATACGCGTACGTAGATAGTGAAGAAAACTACGAGGCGTCATCAAGGTCAAATAGGGATTTGCGAAGGGGATGTGTGAGGAGGGTGGGGTTGTAGTTACGTTGCTCCCACGTGCCTGTGTGGCGGCTGCATGTGCTGCAGCGTTTCCTCCTGGGACCCCGGTATGGGCTGGCGTCCAGAGGATCTGAACATCCGCGCCCAAGTCTTGAAGCATCTGAAGGCGTTTACGGATTTCAACAGCGGTAGCATCTTCGGTCGTTGGTGTTGACAGTTCTTCTAGAGCTGCGACAGAGTCCGTGTAAATTCGGTAGGTTCGCGTTAACGTCTGTTCTCTTTGAAGATCAGGGAGGGTGGGAATCGAGGAGGTCCCTCCCCAGATTGCTAATAGTTCAGCCTGCAGGGTGGTGCCTTGCGGTAGAGTACAAGCATGAGTGCCTGTGAGCTCTGGTCGAGAGGTGCAATGCCACGCTAGCCCGGCTCGGTCCGCCAAAAAACTGGCGTCAGTGTAAATGTGAATGTGTCCATTATTTTCAGAGTTGTGGTGCTGGTAGGCTATGCGGTTACGGAGGTCGGAGTTTTGTGTAGGTATCGCTTTGATGGGTTTTAGGTTGATGACGGGGCTATCCCACGGCGAAGCTTCATCAGGGCCGCTCCAGACCACGTGACGCTGAAGGTCCCATGCTAGGGTGCTTCGCCCTTGTAAGGTGTTTTCTAATCTAGAGGTGAATTGGCTACGTGCTTCAGCCATAATGACATCTATCGGAGGTATTGGCACCGTGGCCAAGAGCCTGTCGTTGCGCACGTGTTTGGGCAGACCGGCGATGGTGCGCAGCGTGGCCCTGTGCAGGCGTTCTATGTCTCGTAGCAGGCTTGGGGTGCAGTCGTAGGCTGGTGTACCGTATAGTATCCGGCCAACAGCCGTAGCACGCGCCAGTGTTTGACAAGATTGCTGCCGGGCTCCACCATATTTATTGGAGACCCGCCTAATGGTGTGTAGCAGTGGGGACCAGTGTTTGCGAAGATGTTTAGTCCACGCTTTAGGGCTATTACAGCTGGCGATCTGAATCCCTAGGATGCGAATCTGGCCATTGCTAGACTGGATGTCTTGCGAGCCAACGTGGAGGGTAATTTGGTGAGCGGGGTTTGTCACGTGCTTGCCATCTACACTTAGCAGTTCTGTTTTTTCCGGGGATAGCTGTAGACCCAGCTCCTCGAGAGTTTGCGAGACGCTGAGGACCGCCGCCTGTAGTTCGATCTGCATTGTTTGACTGTCCGGGTAATCCGCTGCTTCAGTCCAAATTGTAACATCGTCTGCATATATAGTAAAACGGGCTGCAGTGTCACGTTCCAGCCGCTGGGCCACCCGTGTCATTGCTAGATTGAACAGCAAAGGTCCGAGGATGGACCCCTGGGGGACCCCCTATCCAAGAAATAGGTTTTCGGAGTCCATCCCGAGGCCTTTCCATTGAGTTGAATAGGTCGCTGTTGGAGGAACGAGCGAATCCAGTCTTGGGCACGTTGGCTCGGGTAGCGCTGCGCTAATTCTTGGAGTATGGCCTCCTGTGAAACGTTATCGAAAGCCTTACGCATGTCTAAGGCTAAGATATAGTCGGGAAGCGCTTTCCTACTTCGGCGGTTAATGACACGGCGTAAGAGCCACAGACAATTGTGCGTCCCCATGTTAGGCCGGAAACCTGCCTGAGCCGGGTGCAAGCCGGGTTGTACATATTCGAGATAGTGTTGAATGCGGGTATGGATCATTCGCTCCATAAGTTTGCAAACGGTAGAAGTCAGGGATATGGGGCGCAAATTACTGGGTGTGGATGGGTCCTTTCCGGGTTTAGGGATTGGATAGATCAAAGCTAGTTTGAGACTGTCTGGGACTTGCGCAGATGCCCAGGATTCGTTGAGAATTTCAAGGAGCTGACGCAAAGCCGTTTCGCTCAGGTTGCGGAGTTCTTGCCAAGTTATACGATCATGCCCCGGTGCTGAGCGAGCCTTCCCTTGTCGGAGAGCTGCCATGAGCTCGCCAAGAGAAAAAGGCCGTTCAAGAGGTTCATGTGGCGTTGAGATGGTGATTTCGGGGAGCGGTGGAGGGGGTTTGGTTCGCGCGTGCGGAAAAAAGTGCGAATAACCTGGTCTTCCACTGTGATGGGATCATTTCGGAGAAAGAGTTCATCGAGAGGAGAGGCACCTTTCTTCCGCCCTAGCATAGAGCGTAAGATGCCCCAGAGATGCCGTAGGCCCGGTTCATGGCTGAGTTTAGAGCAGGTGTCCTGCCAGCGTGATGTTTCGAGCTGGCATTGATATTGGATAAGGACCTTATAGTGGTCCTTTAGGCGCATGAGGTCTTTGTGTCGCTTGCCTCCGTGTCTGTACTTGATAGTAAGAGACTGTGCCCTTTTCCATAGGTTGGCGAGATGTGCATCTATGGGCCCAACCGTGTCGTCGCAAGTAATCTCTTCAGAGGCCGTGATTCTGGTCTGCTCTAGGACGGAGGCGAAGGTCGAAAAATCGTTAAAATCCGTAGTAAGATGACTCCGAAAAAGTTCCCAATTTTTAATCCGGCGGGTGATTTTTACTCTGAATTTCTTTCGGTTCAAAGTGATAAAGATTGGAAAGTGATCGCTACCCCAGGTGGCAGTCGCGAGCTCCCAGTGACGGATGAGTTTCGTTGTTGACAACGTGAGGTCGGGAGAGGTATCTTGTTGTTTAGCATGGAGGCCAATCCGCGTGTAGGTGCCCGGGATGATTTCTAAACGACCCTATTTAGCATTGTTAGTGTTTGTATAATACCAGTAAGTATATCTTAGGGCTCAATATTGCACGCCCTGTCAATGCAAAATTGCTATACGCAAGCCGACCGTCGGGCAGTGTAAGTGTACGATTGAAGCAACTTCCTACAATACATCTTGGGTGAAACCAGCTGAACATAAGAAGGAGGGTGACAGGAGAAAAGAATGGCGAACCGACCGCTGGACTACCAACTGTCTTTTATTACATCTTCCTCTTCTTCTAATCTCCTACAATACTACGTTCTCCTTCTTTTTCAAACCTTAACTAAGCGATATATCAGTATACGTTAAGTTCGCAGCGATCGGCACTTTATCCAGTTGTACCATTGGAAGACGCGGATGTCACCGCGCACTTTGATTTAGCTACACATTTGGCGAAAACAATCGTATTTCGCTGCCCAAGTGATTTAGTGCGCAAGAGAAACCCTCACTGTATTACTGGTTATTCAAATGCTACCAACAAAACGGAGCTCGTTATGCACGTTCGCGTAATTCGGCCGATTAACCGCGCCTGAACGCCCGCTCGCGGCACCAGCGCGTGGGCGCTGCGGAGCAGGCCGCATAGCTATCTACGCCCCTTCATCAAAATAAAACCGCTTTGCACCATAATCGTAGAGCATGCAGCTTGTCTTTCGACAACTGTGCGACTTGAAAGAAGGCTCAAAACTTTTTTAACCGCATTAGGTTGCGCGATAGCGACAAAGGCGCACGTGCCGCAGTGTAGTTTGCCGGCGTTGCTACCCGACGATACCGCACCGATTGTCGCCAGGTAGCAGCGAACAATAGACGACGGGGCGACGCCGTCGGCTCGCCCCTCCCCATAATTAACACTCACTCTTTTAAAGGGGTTATGACACGAAAATTAAGCGCATAGATTATTCTTGAATTGGAATGCTCATAGGCTAGTTAGTATATACACCAAGTTACGCGATTTTTAGAGCTCTGGTGATTGCAATAATCAATTTACGAATTCTTATAATTTTCATCTGGCGACCAGGCAACACTGCCCAAGTTAGTCACGCCATGGTGCCCATAAACCAGGTGGTCATGAACGCTCTCTCATTCTCGGCGCCCCCATGATCTCCCAAGCTCTCCTCGCCGCGGTACGATCGAAACCGCTCACGCAACTCGGGCAACCCGAACGCTATTCTCGCTCTCGCCCCCGGCCCGTTGATTTTCCACCCTGCATGCGCCCTGCGAGATTACGCCGGACGCGTATTTCCAAAACCTGCCCATTCCAGATCTGCCGCGGAGCGGCGTGCTCTGATTGGCCAGATTACCGCCGCACAAAATATTGACGGCGACGCACATGCGGCGCCGGTAGCCGGCAGGAGCGTCTGCTAAACTGTGGTCACTGTGGTGTGCTACACTCCGGCGGATACTTCGGTGCCGTGGTGACTTGTTGGGCGCGTTGTTGTGTAGAGTACGCGTTGTTTCCTCTGCCAGTGCATACCCACTGAGTTATTTCGCATATCACGCGCACAAAAGTCGGTAGCAGGAGTTTCGAGCTTGCCGATATCCACAGTCCACTGCTCCAACCTCGGCGATTCTCTACCCAAGCTCGAATGAAGTAGGCCTCGCTGCTCTGTTCCGTAATTGAAACCGTGTAGACGTGGAGTGCTCGCAGTGCTAATGCGCAGTGCTTTTCAACCGCATTTCAAGAAGTGAGAACGAGAGCCCTGCACAGCGTGTGTGGCTGGTGTCTACGTTTTCCGTGTGGCTCTTGTCAAAGTAAGCCTTGTCGCCTTCCTACGCGCCCGCGTAGCGTAGCGCCCGCAATGCTGTCAATCGTACTGCTCAATTAATTGGCTGTTTTTCTTGCTCTGAAACGTTATGCAGACTTTATATCCACTTCAATGCTTCGCAGCTGGATAAACACTTGTTTGTCGCTTAACAAGACTGCCATCAACGGATTTTCTTTCGCGGTTTTACGCCCCGCAAGTGTTTACTTTTTCTGCCGCATTTTCACGTTTTATTGCACAGACTGCTTTGATTTGTACCAGTTTTAGGCTATTTTGCGCATACAAAGTTTTGTGAAATTAAAAGGACGCGAATTTTTTTCAAGCTGTTTGTTTCTTACGCCTATCATTATTTCACATCGTGTTACTTTGATGAGCACTGGACGCGAGCTAGGACTGCTCCAATACGTCTTTTTAACCCCAAGCAGCAGAGAATGAAGTACGATATAAAAACCCATGCAGAACTCGGTTTCAAAAGATAGGGCCCTTGTCCTGGTGGCTTTTTGTTCACTGTTCCCTTCTCTGCACTTGATACATAAGGTATGCGACCTGTTCAGTTACCTGAAATGTCACCTGCCCTTACAGCCTGTGTAGGTCCATGGGAATTAGAACGGAAGCATTAAAGCCATCTTCAAAATTACTTGTGCACAAAATCCTGTTACCCACGGGACATTCTTGTGTGAATACGAAGTCCGTGCTATTAATAGCTTCTCCATGCTAGTGATAGACTCCAGCTACAGTCTAGTTTTGTCATCTTTATTTCGGTCCCATCAATTTTCAGCTGCTGATGTCATCACTGTGTAATGCTGAAGTTCTAAAGGCACCATGAATTACAGGCAGATCCAGACAACATCCAGGACACTGAGCACAACGAATGCAATGCTGCTGGTTCTTACGACCAGCGACTTATACGAACACACCCCAGGCCGAGTCCCTAATAGCCGTGTCCCACTAGAGCAACAGCGACAGACGACACCGACAGACAGCCCGTTTGTCGGAGTTCGCCGTCCCACCTGGCGGACACGACGCAGAACACAGGGACGAGGAAACTTGTTTCCTAGTGGGACTGCAGTTGTCAACAAAACACTTCAAAATACAGAGACAAACAGAGTATGGCGACGCGGTTTTCGTGTTTTGCTCTTTGGGCGTAAAACGCGCCAACAAACACGGTGAAAGTGGAGACGATTACTTTATTTCTTGTTTAGAGGTTCCACTTGTCTTCATTTGCTGTTGGCGACTTTCCTAAAACAGGCGTGACAATCGACACCCAACTTTTTCCGAACTAGAATTCCTGAATCGTTCCTTTTTTGGGTCGTTCGAAGCATTCCAGGCGAGCGCCACTAAATTCCACGTCGATTTGGGGACTTTTTAACTTCATATCCAATGACCGAGGGCAGGCGTTTTATGGGGGACAATCACAGAACAGATGACAGGTGTCTCGTTTTGCTGGAATGGCTTGCCGCGAAACTGGCGAAACGTCGTGTCCTACTTTGTGGCGAGTGGTCTTACTTTGGTCAGTCTTTGCACATGGGTGAATCAATCCTGATGCAGGGGCGTAGACTTCAGTGTCCTGAAGCACCACCTCGCGCACCAAGTTTTCGCGAGCGAAACCAGCCACAGCAAATACCCTTTCGCAACACGACCACTAGCAAGCAAGCCGCGCCCGCGACCACTACGAGCAATCCAGGAATCGAAACTACGGGAGCGGGAACGATCAGTGGCCGCCAAGGACTGAGTCACGGGAGGAAGGGTAGAAGGAGGGTGGGGAAGACAGCAACTGAAGGCATAAGCGGGCGAGGAAATTAAGTTTGTCTCCGAGAGATGTTCCTCGGTGGGATTGCTTGCTGCGCTTCAAGTTCAACAACAGACACGAACTTGTCCATCGTCGATGGTTTGTCGGCGCTTGTAGCAGGTGTTGGTCGTTGCAGTGGAACAGCATCAGCAACACAAAACGTTGTGGTGTCGCCGGACAAAAATCGGCGTTTGTCGCTCTACTGGGACGACGCTATAAGAATTTTCTACTCAAAGTACACAAATCTATGCTATACACCCCTCGGGACGCCTTTCCCAGAATTAGCAACACCTTCCCAGATTGACAATCATGGATGAACCCCCGGTCTCAATCCTGACAGTGTTACAGCAGTGGAACTCGGGCACTGCAGATGCCTGTTCTGCTGCGGCTCACTAGCATGTCAGTCGAGGGAGATTCAAAGAACCCCAGGTTGAAATGTTGCGACGAAAGCAACATTTCCCCCCCCTGCTCGGTCTCTTTGCTTGAACTTCTAGGACGAGCCACACCGGGATCGAGACAATCTGCACCAGTACATGGCAGCTCCTATGACACATCTTGTAGCGCCTTCATCCCAACCACCATTCTCCAACAGTTCTTTTAGGCTTTGGATTCGGATTTGGCCTTAAAAAGGCCAAATCCGAATATTATCAAAATATATTTTCAAGGGTATACAATGACCCTAGAAAGATATGGGAAACTGTGAACAAAATTACTGATAGGAAAAGACGCGTGCAAGGAACGCAAAGTGTCGCTATCAACGGCAGGAACGTGAGTGGACAAGAAATGGCGAATCTAATGAATATGCATTTTGTTGACGTTGGTTCACCACCAGAACACGAAGATACTTCGCAATGCTGTGTCACAGACGCAATGACTTCCTTATCAAACACAATAATGCTGTTACCAACTACGCCATATGAAGTAGAAGGGCTTATAAATAAAATTAAAAATAATACCGCAGCTGGCGTAGACGACTTTAAGCCAAGGCCTGTCAAATATGTCTCCCAACAAATATCTTATATATTGTCGCATCTAATCAATCGTACTCTAGAAACCGGAATATTTCCTAACGAACTCAAAATTGCAAGAGTTACTCCAATTTACAAGGGTGGCGGGGAACACCTTCTACAGAATTATAGACCAATCTCGGTTTTGCCAATTTTCTCAAAAATATTTGAAGGGGTTATAAATTCTAGACTAGACAATTTTTTTTCCAGACACAATGTATTAAACAAATGTCAATATGGCTTTCAAAAATCTAAATCTGCAGAGCAGGCACTTGTAGAAGTAAAGGATAAGATAATAAACAATATTGAAAATAGATTATACACTTTAGGCTTATTCCTAGATTTTAGAAAGGCCTTCGATACGATCCAGCATGACATATTACTAACTAAGCTTCAAAGGTACGGCATACGTGGGGTTGCTTTGACTTTAATAAAAAACTACCTCCAAAATCGCATGCAGTATGTTTATATTAACAACAATTCTTCTAATACACTCAAAATAAAGTACGGTGTTCCGCAAGGGTCTATTTTGGGCCCCCTCTTATTTCTTCTTTATGTGAATGATATCACTAATATTTTGGGATCCCCTGAGCTTGTCATGTACGCAGACGACACTAACGCGTTTTTCGCTTCAACTTCTAAAGCGTCTTTAGAATCTATGACAAATAATTATCTGGACAATCTATCAGTGTGGCTTCAAAATAATAAATTACAACTAAACGTAAAAAAACAAAATATATAATTTTTACTCCCGTTAATAGGTGCGACAACACTAAGATGGCAATATATTTCGAAAATAAAATTATAGAGGAGGTTACTGAACAAAAATTTCTTGGTGTGTGGTTCAATCGGGAGTTAAGTTGGAACACGCACATAAATAAGCTGAGCTCTGAGCTATCCCGAGCCATTGGATGTATTTATAAAATAAGAAATCTCATACCTTTGTGGCTAAAAAAGAATATATATTACGCTTTATTTTACTCTAAACTGTGTTATTGCATTTTAGTCTGGGGCACGACATCGGTAACCAATTATAATAGGTTGATCATCTTACAAAAAAAAATTCTACGACTATTTGAAAATTATAAAGGTAAGCCTCAAGATCTCCCAACTGAACCGCTATTCAGCAAATATGGCCTACTTAAAGTTAATCAAATTTATTATTTTAAATTGTTACAAATAATACACACAAAAAAACTCTTCGCAATTCCGCCAGAAAACACATCCTATCACACACTTAGACATAGAATCAGACGACCTCCAAAAATACGTACCAATTATGGAAAACAAACAACAAGCTTCCAAGTCGCAAAAATTTTGAATAATACAGAAGATCTAATTGATTTTAACTGCAATATACTCCAATTCAAAAAAAGACTAAAGACACTTCTGGTGGGCAGTGACATTGCGTTCTGATATGTGTGTACGTATTGTGTACTTATTAAATCATGTCCATATTTCGCTTTTGAATTGTTAAAACATGCTTCTGACTAATTTGTTTTTTATCTTTGTTTGCTGAAAAATCTATAGTGGGATAATTGATTGATCCTGTTTTTTTGTTTCTGAGTTGTATAGGATTTTATAGCTTATTCTCTCTATTTTTCGTGTTTAAAAATCTATGTACCCTACACTGCTGTGTTAGAACTGTAAAGGGGGCAGAGACCTCGTCAGGCATCACGCCTTTAGTCTCTGCCCACCTCCCGACCCGATC
>JAZHYW010070320.1:0-38773 GCA_037355805.1 Ixodes ricinus
GTTTTTACAATTAATTTAATATTCCTTACATCACTGACACTGTTCTATATTATCAACATGTGTTCGATTTGTTATGTCCACTTTGGTTTCATTGAGCCCAGAAATGTTTCGGAAATATCCGTTCTCGATATACTGTGATCAAGTTCCGCATCCCATCGTATACAAACTTTTTTTTTTTTCGAAAGCAGATAAGTTGGAGATAGTCCGCGTTTTCCCGTTGATCTGTGACTCGTGCAAAACCGACTGCGTGAGCAGGGGGTGGGGGGGGGGGGTTCGACCTTCCCCAACCCCCCTCTGCCTACGCCACTGGTCGAAGGTTTGGCGAACCAGTCGAACCTTACAGATTCGACGTCAAAATCAAGGTTCGACAAAAAGGTCACGACATCGCTAGCCTTGACTGCGCTGTTGGGTGCGCCAAAATTCGCCCACTCGATTCAGCCGATTTCGGCAACTTGGCGAGTTACAAAGTTTGCCGAACCGTTTAAAAAAAACATTTAGACAGAACTAGGTCGTAATATTTGACGTGTGGTCTCACTATGAAATACTGAATGGGACTGCATTTTTTTTCCAAAAGCTAAAATGAAGCGGAGTGAAGCCGGTTAGGCATTTCAACAAATTTCAACACTCGGTGAACCTGACGTCTGACGCAACTAGCGGACGTGACAGACCGGGTGATGATCCTGTGATCACCTGTGCTCCTGTCTCGTGGTGCCATCTACGGACGCGCGATGTAACTAGAAGTTGACATATTTCCTTATAGATGGCGCGCCGAACGCAAAAAGAGAAAAAGGAAATTCACAACAAAAAGAAAAAAAGAGCCGCACAGACACCTGTAGGCAAAGTTGAGTGTTCGAGGGGCGCGCGTTTCCAGCCCCGCACGATTTCGGAGTGTTCCCACGAAGAAGCGCTCGGCCTGCGAACTTCCCCGTAGCGCCGACGGAGAGTCAACGCATCCTCGTCCGGACGAGACCGACGAGACCACGAGCGCGGGAGCCCCGTCCACGTCAGGCATTCGAGGCACCGACCGCGGCTGCGCACAGCCAGCGTGTCGACCACGCGCGCCTTTGGATACGACGCCGGTGTTTTGTTCTCGCGGCCAGTGGTGTGCACGGTGTCGGATGCTGCCGTCCGAGTGTCCCCGGTGCCGCAGTGTGCAAGGGCCGCCGAGGAGCTAGGCCTAAACGTCGAACTTGACCGCCAGGTAAGTGGTCCGGCGGCGGGGGCACGGGGGCGTGGGGCACCCGGCCGGCGGGGAAGGTCGGCGGGCCAGCTCGTCGCCGCCGCGCGCCCTGCGTCTAGATCACGGCCTAGGTGTGGCTCAATCTACCTCGCTACATTTATTTGCTCCCTCCGAACGTAAGCCAGGCGGGGGGCATCGAACGACAAGCTTGGCGGGGGCGATCGGCGAAAAACTTTGCGCTCATCGGTCCCACGTTCGAGGCGAAGCCGAACCTCTTTCATAATCGTGCTCCTGATCTGCGCCGCGTCCACATTTTTAATTCCGCGCGAAGCCGGTTTTTTCTAAAAAGGAAGAGAGATGCGTTCTGCCGGACGTTCGGGAAGTCGAGACTCGTATCGCATCGAACTTTTGAGACGTTCTGGACGCCGGGAGTAATGGTCCCGCCGAGCGGATCGCATAATCCGATCGCCGATGCTGCTTCGGACGCTACTCGGATTTATTTCGTTAACCGTTCTTCGTCGCCACTCGCATCGCAGAACTGGTTTATAGTAGTTTTCTTTTATTTCCTAATTTAAATCTACATTGAGCTGGGCGATGGAGTGCCATTTATTTGCAGTGTTCGAGGTTATGAAGCTGGTGCTACTTTTCAAGTCGGAAGAAGTAGGAACTTGTCTAATGGTTTCTTGAAGTCCCTTAAAGTGATCACGTCCTGTGGAAGGAAAAGAAAAAAAGAGAAGGAATTTAAAGAAAATCCCGCAACCCCAGAGAAGGATAAAAGCGAGTTCCTGCAGTCGATCGAGGTCAGTCGAGCTATTTTCGAGGAAAGCGGTTAATCCTGTCCGTCTTTCGAAAGCTGCCCCGAGGTAAACTTCGTTTATTGGGTTCCTGATATGGTTGAAAGAATACAACATATGTCGAGTTTTCTTTGTATCATTTTTTATTGAAGGATAGGCACTTTGTGTCGTCAATCCTTACTCTGTCCTTGTTTTATGGCACTTTTAGTTCGTGATGCACGAACTAGTCCAACTCACCATTTTTTTTTTGCAAGGATACGCGAAGTTTCAACCAGAGCGATCCAAGAACTCTCTGGAGTTGTTGGCTCCAAGAACTCTGGAGTTCTTGGCTCCAAGAACTCTCTTGAGTTGATCGATTACTATCCTTTAAAAGACGAATACGATGAAGTCGTGCCCGCCTAAATGTTCACTGAATCATCAATTTACGCGCTCGTAACGATGTCTTTTTTGATTTGATCGAAATGGCCGAAGTATCGGGAAACGCCCTAATTTTCAAAAAGTAGCCTCGCCTTTTTTTTTCCTCCCGGTGTTGTTGATGTTTCCTTCTGTGTCACATTTCACCCAGCGCTTTTTCTTTTTCTTCTCTTTGTTGGTATTATTTTCTGCTTGGACCGACCCCTCCCAAACCACCGGCCGGCAGATTCACTACCGCGAGACATGGATTCGTGATATTTACTGCGGTCATTGCTGACTTCTGAGAGAAAAGCTCAGAAAGGCCGGGTGACTTGAAAGCGGTGGCAAACAGGACGCTTCATCGACAGAGTGTTTCGTCGACACTGCGACGTTTCATCGAAAGCTTCCAGCATTGGTTTCATCGACACACCTTGCAACGTCTTGTCTAATGGCCAATTCGTCTGGGCCTGTATCGCACCGGTGCAGAGCGGTTCGTGGTACACGGAAGGCTAGAGGGGAGAGGGAGCTTACTTCTCTCCTTGCCAGCCTTTCGTGTACTGAAGTGGAAAAGAGTTTACTGCACTGGACGGGCGCGGTGTGCCCCAGACGAATAGGTCATAAATCGTATTTCCGCGCACATCGCCTCGATCGCCGGCATCTGGATGGTAGCCTAGCTTGCCGAAGCCTTGGCGGTTACGATAAAGCTTGGTGTGTAAACTCGTGTCTCAGATTGTATTAAATTTTCACCGAAGGAAGCGAGGCAGGAGGTGCCCGCGCGTGCCGCGATCTGTTTGGTAGCCTTAGGTAGCCTAGGATTAGGGCTCGCGAGTTTTCCCTATCGGAGCCGCCTGGGTGGTCAGCCTTAGTTCCGGCATGCTTCTAGCGACTGAAATGAAGCCAGTAACCCGCTACAATTCGCTTGGTGAAAAAGAGATATACATTGTCGACGAAACCTCGCATGTGTCCATGGAACTGTTTCTACGAAACCTCGTAGCGTCGGCGAAACGTGTTCATGAAAAGTTTTCCACGAAACGTAGTCCACGAAATCTGTTTCGACGAAACGATACGAACCCAAGGGGCCATTGAAGATTGTTATGAAAAACGTCCGTCATATAGGAGGGTAGACCGGGATGAGGAGATAAACGGATGATGGTAAAATCCTTGCTAGTTGAGATTTCGTTTTCCACATTGACCGTGCCGCCTTCTGTGACTTCTTATGAATAGACATATGAGCGCGAGAGGCAGGTGCGCTTTACAACCAGATGGCAGCATCCCCGTCACGCGGTACATGCATGCATCCAGAAGCGGCTGCCGAAATGGAAAAGGTGGAGCGGCAGACAACGGATGAGAGGAGAGCCACGTGACTGGTGCCCCGCTGCGGCGAGACGCCGAAACACACTCTCCTGAGCGAGCGAGTGTATTTCGAGTCCTCGCCGCTGCAAAAGCTCTGCGCTGACGTCCAGGTTCCCCGAGAAATGGCTCTTGGATGGTCTGTGCTTCCAGATCCTCGCGCTCCAAATACAGGGGTGTGACATCTGCGCCAATTGCGCCATTTTGATACAACCCCAAATTTCTGCGCCTATAGTAGCGCCAAAAACGCGAAATCGGTCGAAGTTGCGCCACACTGCGCCAAAGTAACTCAAAAACTAAAAAAGAATGTTTGCGGCGACGCTAGATTCAGCGGGAAACGAGAGCTTGGTTGGCAACATTCAATCTCGATCGTAGTAAAGTACACGGCATGGGTTCAGGGTGGTGCAAGCAACCGCCGGATTCAAAGATTTCAGCTGTAGTACCCTTCTCTACCTATGATACGTGGTCTTTTCCCGATTTTCCTACTATTTTTCGCTGTCATTTGTGACTGCATGCTACCGGTGTGCTCTCACGCGGTCTCGCTGTCTGGCCACGCGGAGGTATGACGCACAGGCTATCAAGATGAGCAAGTATTTTTTTTGTTTTGAGAGTAAACTTTTCCTTAAAAGAGTGCGCTCCATTGTGTAATTGTTCATTCGTGTCCATAATCTTCTCGTCAAAATGGACGGCGCCGTCGCCGTGAGTACTTTCGGTTATCCCACACGTGCTTCCAGTGCGGGAACAATCGAATGAATCGGTCACACACCCATAGTTAGCGTGCATGTGCTGCTCATAGTTTTTCTACCAATTCACTATTTACCTTCGGACTCACTTTTGTGGCGAGTTTTTTCTTCTGCACGTGCTTTCTACGAGCGTCCGATGGATGTCTGGTTGTAGTAAACCTGCTTCCCTGTTCATGCTCTCGAATCATCGCTTTAAAAAGTTTGCACTACAATCTGCGCTTTGGCACCAGTTCGTATAAGCTTGAGGTACCTGGTGCCCACCTAACTTTGCAGCAAGCCTGTATTTCTTGTCCTCATCTATGCGCATTTGACTCGGGTTTGCCTTTTCCGTTTTTTTTTGTTCTTTTATATTGTATCTCGGTGCGTATCGGCGCTGATGACTTATTGGAACCAGGGTGGAAAAAAATAACGTATAAAGAAGAAAAATCAGATTTATGTGATTTAAATCAGATTTTTTATGATTTCAGTTGCTGATATGCTGCTCTAACATTTTTTGCTCCTACTCCGCTCCAAACTGTAGACGTTTCCGCTCCGAACTTGCTCCAAGATGGGTAAACTGCTGCTCCAAAACGAGAATTTCGTGCTCCTAAGCTGCTCCAAAATCCAGATTTTTCTGCTCCAGAAATTGCTCCAAAACCTGTTTCACTTGTCTCACCCCTGCAAATAAGCACTCTGTGACTCTGTCGTCGAACTGCCAGGCTTTGTGAGTATAGAGGAGGCGATGATGCAGTCCATCACGATTCAGTTTGGTATTTGGCGACGTCCTATAAAGACAGTGCTGCATATCTACGAGGATCGTAGTTGATCGGAGACACCCGTGTCCTGTGTTCGGAAACGTGGCCAGAGATCGCGATGGCCGAGTTTCTGGACGACGGTCACTCGGTCACACTGGCGACGTCGTAGTCCGCCGTGTTTCGTAGCGGACAATGGTTCGAGGGACGCATCTGCGAGAATGGTGATGACCCCCCTCGTAGCCTTCGCTGTGTTGCTTGGAACGGTTGTCTCGGTTGCCCTTTAATCGCACCGCTGCGGATGTGCTCTTCACTCGGTGTGTGATGGGCGTTGCTGTGATGGAATCTTCCGAATGGGCCAACGCAAGCTGTGATGTCGCCTCTCTGCATCATTTCTGCGCAAGCTGCATGCCCAAGTGAAAAGACGCCGTGTCGTCGAATATCTCTCGGTGCCGAATTTCATCGGGGTTGTTGGTTTCGCGAGGTGCGTTGGCAGACATGCCTCCTCTACAACCGGCGCAAGAATGGTGGGCTAGAACGGGGTGCACTGTGGCCTCCTTCCCTCGCTGTCGTCGCTTCCGCCAGACCTCCCTGGAAGTCTGCTCGCACGCTCTTGAAAAGCTCGGGGATCTACTAATATGTCTGTATAGTGATTACGCCTCGCGACGGTTTGCCACTGCATGCGGTAGCGGGCACTCCGACATCTCTGTGACATCTCGTGGATATCGAAGCAGCCCTCCCGGTGGCTCCTTTGAAGGCCGCGACGCGCCCATGTTGCCGATGTATGCCGGGGGTCATTACGCCTTCGCGTGAGCGTTCTCAGAGACGCAGTTAGGTGATGTGGCCTCTAGCGACTTTATCCCTCGGCAAATTCCTCGTCCAAGGCGCGTTCTTTGAGCCTCTTGTTCGTTAGTCACGTGACTGGGGCGTATGACGGCACGCTGCGCAGCACATGATATGCGCGCCTCGTGCATGGAAGGACGTGGGAAGTGCCGCGGCAGAATACTTCGGAATGCCGCACATTTGTGTTATCTTCGGTCCGTCCATAGTTGAAACGGTGCTCGGAGATGCGGCTTCCATGCACCGCGTAGTTCCTTTCCTGCTCGGCGCTAATCTTGCCGTCGGCAAGCTGCCTACTTGCACGTCCTCGGAGAGATATCGAGGCTTTCGGAATTTCGCCGTGTGCCGTTAAACGTGCGCAGTATATTTTATTCTCACGCGATGGTGAAAGAAAAGAAGAAAAAAAAAAAACAGACACCGTAGATGCATGTCCGGCGTTCAATCTATGACGTCATTCTTTGCATACTCCATGTGAGAAATACCAAGCTTGTACGAACGTCGGCGACTGCCAGGGTGACGCCGCCTTTCCGAAGGTACGAGTTAGGAGAGGTCCGTGTCACGAAGGCGAAGAGAGAAGCTGTTCAATAACCGAAGAGCTAAAACGTCAATCACAGTTGGTTTGCTACGCAGCGAAAGGAAACAAAGCCTACGAAGGCACATAGACTTGAGAAAAGAAATCAGAGCAGACATCGAGATCAAGAGACCCGTGGTCGCACTCAAGTATTCGTCGAAGCTCATCCCCCCCTCTTTTTTTTTTCTTTCTTTAAAGAAGTCTGCGTGTATTGGCTACAGATGAACGCTAAGTTGTCGATGTGGTACCACTGTTTGAAACTATCGCGTGTCCAAGATTTATCGCGTCTTTTTCAGCGATGTGCTTCAGCGTGGGGTGTTTTGCGCAGGAATAAAATTAATGCTTTTCATACAAATTTTTTTCTTTGCTTAGCCTACGCAACATTTGGCATTATCGATGATGGAGCATAGTTTTACGTTTCAGTTCACGATCTCTATTTGCCTCGAGACCCAGATTAAATTTAGAGGAAGCGTGTTTTTGTTTATCCATGTTTCTCAACGAGGCACGTGGTGATTCCCTCTGTCCACAATGCGAGTGGAGACAAAGCATCCACACTAACGGCACAAACAAAGCACGAGCTTTCTTGAGCATGTATCTGACGGCCTCCCGTGGCTTCGGCCTCGCGTTCGTGGTATTCGTTTTGCTTCTTGCAAGTGTAAAACAAAGCGTAGTTTTGCTTTTCATCCACATGGACCGTGGCGATCTAATCTCGAGGCAAGTAGCTTGAATAGCAGCTCCTCCACGAGTGCGATGGACACTGCAACACGACACATCGACACTCTTTCGCCTGTTGCGAGGTATCGGCGACCGTCACACTTTACCGCTCAAGTATGTGCATCGAATGAGCACTTTCCGTTACGCGAATAGTTTTGATGACAGCCTTCCGATTTTCTAGAGAAAGACGGGAAAAAGCGGCGATGGCTCGTTCAACGCTAGCTGTGTCGCACTGAGTACGTTATTTCTCTTTGCATCCGCTCACCGCTTTTTTTTTTAATTTTTTATGCGCGGTTTTGAGTAACCTTTGCTTCTGGAGTCGCATTTTTTTTGTCACATACGTGTGATTCGTTTGTCACAAAACCATCTTTCCCTGTAAAGAAACTTTCCGCGCAATATTCTACGACTGATTTTGAGTTGGGAGCGATTCCGGATATTGTGCGTCTCGAAATTGAAGCAGGTTTAAGAAACTCGAAAACTGAGTCTCGCGACGTTAATATTGAGCTACGCGTGTCTTTTTTTTTTTTCTTTTAGGGGGGGGGGGGGGGAAAGAAAGTTATTTCGTCACGTTTGAAAAAGAAAAAATTTTTTCGGGGAATTCATTTGCGTTTTAATGAAAACAGAAAATTCCAGTTTTATCGAGCCGCGTCATGAAAAACAAAATTCTTATAACGAAAAAAAAAAAGAACAAGAGACAAATAAATAAATGAAATAACGGACAAATACACACACCGTCTCAAAACCCAGCTACTGATTTTATTTGACGTCGTCACTTTTATCCATTTGTCCACCCTCCTTGCGACATCGTCCTCCCCCTCAAGTGTTTCCACCCTCCTCGCGACGAGACAACAAAAAGACCTCAGGAAACACCTACTGCCACGTGATGACCCCAGTTCACAAGCATGGCCCTCAAAGGAATCAACTCGCACTACACCAACCTTTCACTGAACCCCATTTGTCATCCCCGAAAATCTTTTCATCTCTATTCAACGATAATTCATTCATTCATTCATTCATTCATTCATTCATTCATTCATTCATTCATCCATTGAGGGGGGGGTTGTTATAATATTAAGCTTTATTTACTTTACCGTACAATTATGGTGGGAGCTGAGGAAAAAAGCTGTTCAAGCAGCTTGACGGATCCTCAGCCCCCTCACAGTCACACAGGAGTTGCAAAGATTACATATGCAAGAAATTATATAATACATACATATTACATGCTAAATTTCAAGAGCGGTAATACAAGTTACATAACAGTAATCAAGTAATACAGTGATGCACGTAAAGAAAAGAAAACAACATTATGACTGTTTATTTTGAAAGAAAAGGAATTCCGAAGTTCTGGAGTGGTACATGACCTTATACCTACATAATCAGGGATTGCACAAAAAGATGTAAAATACAAACATGGTACACTCGGAGCATACTCAAGTGTTGATTGATTGATTGAACATGTTTTATGAAAGAAGAAAGAAGCCAATCAATTGTCCACTGACAACGGAGAGAGAATGGGGTGTGGATAGGGAAGGGTGTACCAGAAATGTCTCTGATCAGATGGAGTCCTGGATGTTTGCTGTCTCGACCAAGTCGAGCAGCGAGTCCAATATGGCCTTGCGGTTCTTTGGTGCGCCCCTTCGGGTGTATCCAGTCCCGAAGGCATTCCGGGCGCAGCTTGGGTTGCAGTTTTCCAATTGCTCTTTCCCGCGTCCGTGACTCACATTGACAAGTCCCACAAGTGACGGGCACCTGTGGCTTGTTGTCCAGTTGCGCATCGTCTGCAAGATCCGTCGTCGTCTCCCTCCGGGGAGTCGGTCGGTTCCGGTTCGGAGTCTCCGAAGACGCACTGTAGCCCACCGACTGTTTCAGTTTTGTATAATTTCCTTGAGCATACTCAAGGAAATTGTGGAAAAGTAAACCTTTGAAAAAGAAAAAGAAGAAAACGACACTAATAACAAGAAAGATGTAGTTTTATAGAAGAAGAAAAAAAAATCATGGGGGTCTACGAGGGTGACAGTGGAGGATGGGACACTGTTCTAGTCGCTGATGTCTTGAGGAATAAATAATCGATTAAAAGCGTTAGTAGAACCACAAATATGTTCAATGGCGCAGGCGTTGTTGAGGCGAGATGTTCGGTCGGGGGGTGAAACAAAGTGTTTTTGAGGTGGGGGGATGGTGGTAGTAGATTTTGAGGTTTTAAACTTTTCCTTCTTTCCAGTTAACACCAGGGTAGTTGAAGTCCCCGCCTAACATTATACAAGAATCAGTGTAGCGATAAAAGATACTTTCAAGGCAGTCAAACAATTTTTCAGAAAAAACTGCTGTCCCGTCCCGGTGGGCAGTAACAGGAATAGGTCGCGAACGAGCGAATTCTAATCGGACCCAATCTATTTCTAGGTCGCTATCTACAGAGATCGGTATCGCAGTAATAGATTTGCTAATTGCAATGAGGACTCCCCTCTTCCCTCCGTGACGGTGTACGATCTTTACGAAACAGAACGATTCACTCGGGGGAATCTCCTCGTTGAACACTTGGGAGTTAACCATGTTTCGGTGCCAATTACTATTTTGGCATTGGTATCATCAATTGTGGAAGCAAGATCCTCTTGTTTAGAAACGAGACTACGAAAGTTAACAAGAATTAATGATACATCTATTCCTTTCTGGTTGCATGATACCTTAGTCTATTGTTAATTCAGACCAGTTACCAGGATGAATAGGGCAACTACTGTTTGCCATCCGCGTAGAGCTTATCATAAAACAAGTTTGACTTTCGAGTTTCCCTAAACTGCTGACTAAACTGCCATAACTTACTACGATGAAGACGTGTTCGAGGTGTGAACTTTTCCGAGATCGAAACACGTGTGTGTTTACTTTTTAGTTTGTGCATTCGTCAGAACGTCCTGCCTACTTCGGTAATCTAAGAAGCGTACAACAATAGGGCGTTTTTCGTCACCACGTTTGCTGCATGCCAACACGATGTGCACACTTTATTGCACCGACCTCGAAGTCCAAATATATCCTTTGAAGTTTAAACCAACTCCTCGATAGTACTCGCTGTTTGGTCCCACGCCTCGCTCGGTTTTTCTGGGAGGCCCCGGAAAATCGGGTTATTTCTCTTCGTCCGATTGTTTAGGTCGCCGATTCCAAATTCGAGAGTGTCATATTTTTCGCGCGTACAACCAAGTTCAACTTTCAAATCCTGAACTGTTGCCCCAAAACCAACTGTTTCCCGTTTGTCCAACAATTGCCATTTCCCGTGTACAGCAACAAATCCCAATACATACTAAATTTGGCCCTGAGGGGGGCTCTCCACCGTAAAAGACACCTGAGGACAATTTTCCAGCGCACACGGCTTAATTTCCTCAGCTGAACCGCTCAAAAGCACAAATCAAAATGTCATCAACGTACCGGCGTGCAACAAAACTCGTATTTGGCACAAAAACCAGAAACGTATCAATGCTCCTATCGAACTCGTTCGAGTAAATTTCAGACAAAATTGGCGTGATCGAAGGACCAGTACATACACTCTCCTGAATAAACTCAGCTCCTTCATACTCTATTCCAGTGGTCCTTCGATAAAAGTCCAAAACGCCCAGAAAACTGTCTACATCAATACCAGCGGTAGATTGAAATCTTGCCAAAATTTCCTCGCCCCAGTCTCTCACAACTCGGCCTGTTCCATCGAATAATATAAATCCTCGATGCCTAACGTCAACACATTACAAGATTTTTGGTGATGTGGCTCCATTAATTCAATCATCTGCTCCGACCTTTTTTAGGAACAATGGGCTGATAATTTCGACGGCGAAACATTTCTGAAGAAACACAGACAATACTTTTTTCTATGCTCCATTTTCCTTCATCTCCTTTTACCAAGAACTTAACTCTCAACGTCCCCGCCATTACTTCCCCCAACTTTCTAACACCAGCAGGAAGTTCACATTCCCTCAACATTGATGTAACATTCCTCTTGGCTTTCTTTGTCACAATTTGAAGATGACTTTGTGATCGCCTTGTCTGCCTTCACTTTGAACATGGATGGCAAAACTTCCCGATTGACCAGTGAAGCAACGTCAACTTCTTCCTTTTCAATCTCATTTTAACCTCATTGTACCCCAGGCTACAAGTCGCTCTGATCGTTCTAACCTTGGTACTTTTTGCAACGACGCCTCAATGAACAAGTTCCTTTTATCCTTGGTCATGAATTTTCCTCGAAATCGCGAACACATCCGACACAATGTCGACCATAGACGGGTTCACGTTGACCTAGAATTTTCGCATTTTACCTAAAATACTATTGTTCTTTTCTTCAAGTTCCACATCAGACAATTGACGGGTTTTTCGAATTGCCGATGTGTAACTTGTTGCGTCTTTTGTCTTGATACAACTTTCAAAACATTTCTAATATATATCTTTTTATTTTTGATCCAACAGCCTTCTTTCTTTTTTTTTTTTTTCTTCTGAAATTAACCGCAACTATGATTAATATTCAACGAAACTCTGAAAATCCTCGGGTTTTTTCCTCGGGTTTTTTCGTTATGAAATTAATTCACTACCTTGAACGCCTATTTTCACCTTCATCGTTAAAAAGAAAATCGCCAGAAACAAAAAAAACAAAACCTCACTAACATTTGTACATTTAGTTAACAAAGTTTTTTTCCAGAAACAAACTACTCGAGCATTTTTTTATTCTTTTAGTGCACTGGGAGGGTGACGCTATATCTGTAGAAATACCGCGAGAGATTGGGAGAGAAACTAGCTTGTGTAAAAATGAAAGTCGGGTGTACCATCGACCCAGGTGCAACTTGGTGTATACACAGCCTGCCTCTTTGCGTATCGCAGCTTCCATCGGGCAAAGCGAAGCCATCTCTTCGTGGCTCGTCTTGGCTTCTCTCGCTGGGCTTATCGCGGGAGGGAAAAACAGCAGCCGTTCCGTATGCAGAGCGACGTAGGGCTGTGTAGGGCTCCAACTGGTCGGGACGTGCTTTTGGGCATCTCTGCGTTGTCCTTGAACGTTTCCTTTACTATTTCTTTTTTCTTCTCGTAGATTAGTGCAGTGTTTACCCCTGCGCGTCGTTCTGGGAACTCGTAAACGTTCGCTGAGCTCGAAAGAAAGCCAGTGTCGTAAAATAGAGCTGACTCTAAAGGAAGAGTTCACGTTGGCGAAGAAAGCGTCAGTGCACAGCCGCGTGGGGCAGGTCCGGCAGGTCTAAGGGAACTGACGCCGATGTGTTCTTGGGGTGTAGTACAAAATGGTCCCGAACAAAAAGGTCCCACTCAAAGTGGTCCCGGACACAATGGTCCCGGACAAAATTGTCCCGGACAAAATTGTCCCGGACAAAATTGTCCCGGACAAAAGGTCCCGGACAAAATGGTCCCGGACAAAATGGTCCCGGACAAAATGGTCCCAAATGTAAACCGGAAAAAAATGGTCCCAAATGATAGTTTTAGTGAACTGCTACCATAAAGCTTTATTGAACACACTTGTAATGTATATGTTTGAGAGATTAAAGATTTTCGTAATATATTTGTGGAGACAGCTAAACGACCGGAAAAATCGATTAAATTTTTGTTATCGGCCCCCCGTCACAGAAGTTAGATGTGTACAAAGCTGGACGACACGTGAGCACATTCCAAACGTGCTCACGTGTCGTCAGCTACTTATCGTCTGCCATGAGCAACAGTTTTGACGGTGCGATACAAAGCTGGTGAACGCTCCCGTAAGCACGCGCTTAGCGCGAGGTAAGCGCTATGCTTGGAGCGCTCCGCCGCATGTGTGAACATGCCTTAAAAGGGAAAGGTGGCGACGCGCATTGTGGGCTCGTTTGGTTAGACGCTGATAAAATAAACGAAAAGGTTGACGATGTTTTGATTTCAGCACTGTTCCGTCAACTCGTAGCGTCGGCTGCACTCTTACTTGAGTGAAACGTGATGAAAAGAGTCGCATCTTCCCAAAGTATTTTCTTAAAGGGGTCATGAAACGATTTTCCTACTTCTTCCTCCTTAGCTTTAATCCTCAACTCAAATGCAAATTGTGAAATCACGTCGTCGTGACATTCCTTCGGCACCGGTGCGATGACTCCTAGCTTCCACCGTGCTTTTTATGCACACCATAGAACTTGTCATTCGCCAGTGACGATAAGTTCTGTCAGGGCACTCATTGGCCACGAACGCGAATCCAAATATTCGTCGACGGATTGATTGTTGACGAGCGCATACGTCCGAGTGACGCAGTTCTCGTGTCCAATGCGTGAGCCGGGCTCGGCTGACGTCAGGTTGGCACCGCTGACGCGCTTTGGGAACCGCGGATGTATCATAGTGAAAAGGCGGAGAGCTTTCGAAGGAAAGAAGGTACAAAATAGACCGCTATATATTCAAATGTTCGTACCGAAAAGCTGGCTTTTGACTTTCTACCTTCTTTCTATTGGCTACCTAAACGATATGCGATTAGTAAAGTCCCAATTTAAAATCATTCATCCCAGCTAGCCCAAAATTCGTTTCATGGCCCCTTTAAATTTCAAATTAGAGCAACGGAACGGAAAGAAAACGCATGTGCACGATGAATCGGGCATTACCTTGCACAAAAAACCGTTATGGAACGGCTTTTTTTTTCCTCGAGCTAAAATGTCAAGTATTATGGATTCGTTATTTCATATATGTACTTGAATAGTATTTTTATATTTTACCTCTGTCTTCTCCTTGGCTCAGCTACTGGCATGCGGTGTGTTTTAAATTGAATATATGAAATATAGAATGGCTAACGTTTCATAACTTGGGTATTCGTTAAAAGGTTTTCTCTCGTCTATGTTCACTTTGCATGAAGTACAAACAATCAAGTAACTTCCGAAGGCCAAGCGAGCTATATATGCTGCAAAATGTACCTGGGTCCATTTTGTCCGGGTTTTCGCTCGGTACCGTTTTGTCTGTGGCCATTTTGACTGGGACCATTTTTGTCCGTATCCTGCGTTCTCGATACGCGGATTGTAGAAAACACTGTAGCGGTAGAAACCAGGGCCGGCCTGCTATCAAACAGCGTCTCAGCTTAGACTGAGTGAAAGAAAGCACTGCCAAAGCCAGCGCACGAGCTGAGCGGGACTCAAACCGCGTCTCAAGACGCTCGCGCGCCCCAGCCTTTGCAGTGCTTTCTTTCACCCGTCTCGGCTGCGACGCTGTTCTAGCAAGCCGGCCCAGTATTCTATAATGCCGCTTTCTCGATACGTGGATTGTAGAAAACACTGTAGAAAACAAATGACCATTTTGTCCGTATCCTGCGTTCTCATACGTGGATTGTAGGAAACACTGTACCAGTAGAAACCAGTATTCTATTATCCCGCGTTCTCGATACGTGGATTGTAGAAAACACAGTAGAAAACAAATGACCATTTTGTCCGTATCCCGCGTTCTCGATACGTGGATCGCAGAAAACAAATGACCGCAGCGAGTACGAACGTACCTATGCAAACACCTTTTGTGTGTACTCTGCTTCTCTTTAGCGGGGTGTCTGCGACCCTGCCGCCTGGTGGCTCCATGCCGAAGCGCCGACCTTACGGATCCCGGGTTGGAATCCCGGGTCGGAATCCCGGCCGAGGTGCACCGCGTAACCGAGATTTCGGTTGCGCGTCAAAATATTCTCGAAATGAATCACCTCCGCTGGGGCGTGCCGATGCCCTTCGCTGGTTCGGCATGCCCGAAATTTTACTTGGTCAACCAGCCTGAAGAACGGGGAAAACCGAGAATTTTGCGAATCTGAAAAAGTCGGGGAATTTCCACCCGTGTGTCACACCAGGGGCGGATGTAGGAATTTCTAAAGAGGGGGGGGGGGGGTCAGGTGCTGGTCCGCGTACCATATGCTTAGGAGCCCCCTCTCCCCGTTTCCACGCCCTAAATTTTTACACATGCAGAAATCAAGAGGGGGTCAGAACATCCGGACCCCCTAAATCCGCCCCTGTGTCACACATTATCTGCGATTCAGTCCGCGTGCGGACGCGAGTCTCTGCCAGGGACTAGTCTTGGCGGAATCTGAACCGCGTCCTCTTGAAACGCGTGCACAAAGACCAACTGCTGTTCGGCGAGCTTCACTGTTAACAAGCTTCAGTTGAGCTTGTTGGTGCATAATACTATAATAGGGCCAGCTGAACTTGGGAGAAGGTTCCCAAGTTCAGCTGGCTTTATTATAACTTGACTGTTAATTTTTTGTACTAGATTTTCCCATCATGTAATGCGCTTCATTGAAGTGCCTTTGAAGAGTATTGATTAAGCTGGACCTTTCTCCTCGTACGCGCGGTAATACCTTCTACCGGTGGTCTCTTTTAAACGTGACGTTTTCTTGTTTTTTTCTCGACAAAACAAGAATACCTGAAAGGTAATAGAGTCAGGATCGGCCACTGCCCCCGTTGACCATCAGATATACCTGCGTTTTCCGCGCAAAAACTTCACTTCCGGCACGGTGACGAAATTTCTATGAAGTCGGGGAGAACCTGGGAAAGTCCAGGAATTTGGGGACATTCTTTTTGGCAGGCATCTTGCGTATACACTTTTCGCACGGGCTCAGCGTCTGCCGAGCGGAGCTCACTCCATCACTTTTGTCTGCCCGATTTTCTCGCGTTTCCATTCCGGGGAATCTACTTGAACGGGGCTGCGGAAGGAAGGGTTGTGCCGCTGACACTCTCTCGAAGACGGATCGCTCGTTTGTTTGTGTTTCGTCCGAACCTCTTCTTAGGCCGAGGGATCTCTCGTCTCCTCGATAATTAAACTTTCGCGATCCGGCGTTCGAAGGACTATGTTTACGCATCGATGAAAGGCGTTTTGAACGCGCGAGCGACGGATGTAGCGCTGTAGCAGACGACTGGGTAACGCGCGCGGTGGCAGACGATGACGGAGCTGAAGCAGACGACGTTCAACGGTGGCTCACGGCTGCCAGTCGACGGACGCAATGCCGACATTGTGCCTCCTCTCTCCTTCCTCTGTCCTTTGAACGTTCGCTCTTTTTCCTTTGTGTGCCTGTCTCGAGACACACGAAAGCAAAGAACAGAATGAAGTGGGAGGAAAGGGGCAAGGGGTTCTATTCCGCTTGTCAAGACTGTAGCTCACCGGACAAAAGCTCACCCATTGTTTGAAGGATTCGCCCTTACAACACTTACCAGTGAGTTTCAGTGTAGCTTCTAATGTATTCTTATAGAATACGTTACAAACTGAATTGAAAGTTGTTGATAATTTTGTAAGGGCGGACAGAAGCAATTGCTTGTTTTTCTTATTTAGTTGGTAAACCGGGCCGAATGCTCACCCGGCGTTAAACGGGCTGGGGTAAGTTTTGTGCCTTGACGGGTTCTGAGTTATCCCCGTTGAAAGAATATGTTTGCAGAGTTTTACATGTTGTGGTGCGGGTCGGTCCCATTTGTAATCTATAGTCGCGTTCCCACGAATGCTACTTAGAGCGCGTCGATTCCATTCCTCATTGGAATGAATTGTTTATGTGAATGTGCATCGTTCTACAGGGCGCCACGCCGTGTTACTTCTCAACAGGGCCGGCGTTGTGCACGAGCGACCGAGTAGCGTCGGGACCCGCTGTCTTCCGTCATCGAGCTTGTCTCTTTATTGGACCAAAGTCCGCACTTTGTAGCGGAGTATATTTGGACATGCTTTTACGATGTATCAGAGATCTGAATACTTATTTTTCCTTGGACATCTCATTCCGATTTATTGTTTCTATACTACAAGTACTGATCTTGAACCTTGAGCAAGTCTTACGGACTGCTTCATTAACTGAGCAATTTTGGTGCAGTACTTGTGTTACCCTTACAAATATTTTCAAGAAATGTTTTGACCAAATTTTCTATTAACAAAAAAAAGAATAAAAAAAACCGTGTGTGATAAATGTGGTGAGTCAGTTTTCTCTGGGATTCGAAAACGAGCGCGGCCTGGCGGCCGGAATGTGAAACAGCAGAAAGGGGATTAAATGAACGAAGGCATAAGATGTCATTCTAACGCGGATTCGCTTCCCGCGTCCGTAGAATACAGTTTACTTCGGTCTTTTTTGTCGACATTGGATTTATCTTTTTTATTCTTTTGTCTTTGCACATTAGTACGAATTGTTGAAGGTTTTTGGAAAGATCTTGAGGAGGCAACAAAAGGAAATGAATGAAGACCGTGAACAGAGACGAAAGCTCGTGGAAGGTCTCTGTGTTGCACGCATTACTTTAACGATGCTCTCCGATGTCAGGCGTTACTAATCCCGTTTCCTGTCGGCCGACGTTTTTTTCTTTCTCTTCTTTGTCTCGAGGAACATTAGGCCGGCCGAAAACACAAAGATGGCGAACAGACATCCGACCAAAAACAAGCGTCGAGTAACGATCTCGCTTCGTGCAGGACGACGAGGTCTGGAACCGTCGACTCCGCGGCCACTGTAGCTCCGACTTTTCCGTCATTTTGGTGCGTTTTGTTGTTCTTAAAAAAAAAGTCGCTGCAGTGGGCAGCCTGCGCGCGTCTCTCTGTTCCGCCCCATTTACGATTCCTCGACTCGGACGCGCAGTTTGTTTGGTTTCGGCGGGGAATCCGAGAGTTTGTTTGCCCGTTTGTTTGCGAGGCTCCCTCCAGAACTGCGGCGCGGATGTTGTTGACACCGCGGGAGCAATTTTGTTCTGTTGAGCGAGCTTCTTCTTTCTTCGGTGCTTGCCTCGCGGCTGCTCGGAGGAGACGCTCGGTACGTTGACCCTGTATGCGTTCTTTGTATATAATACGCCTGCGCAGTTTACTTTCTGTGTACACTTTCTTGCGTTATGAGAAAGTGTACACAGAACCCCCCCCCCCCCCAAGAAAACATTACATTTGGGTGTGGCCAGATTTCTTTATTAAAATCGACTTGAACACCCCCTTCTGTGCCTTTGGCGCAGAAAGGGGGGGATTTATGATATGATTATGATCTATGATTTCACCCATGATCTATGAGAAAGGGGGAACGGCGCAAAGGGATCGGCGTTTTCAAGCACTCGTTGCAGCATTACGCCTCCTACACCCAAAGATTTGTCGTTTTCTATCAAAATAGGACGTGTAAAAAGCGCAATTCTATACTCCGTTTCACCTTCTGGTTGTACCGCAGGGGAGTGCTGTAGCGCGAGCTCACAGCGTTGAGAGCCGCCCTTGTGCACGCAGAGCTTCCGTGCCGCCGAGATGTGCCCTAGAGCAAGGAGCTCGCGCTTATTCGCAACTCCAACGCCCTGCAGGTGGCGGGGCGGTAGTTCCAAGATGGCGGAAGAGACGAGGATAGATTCTCCAGGATTTCCCGTGCGCCTGCTCGCCGACGCTGGTCAGCGTGCTAAAAATGATTTATTTGTCTACAAACGCGAAGAGGTTAGGGCAGGATCATATTACAGGTGACGGAGATGTTGATGCGCTTTAACAAAACGAGCATGCCGATATTTAAAAGTTGCAGAAACCTTAACTTGCGATGCTCTGTGGTGGGTGAGCGCATTTTAGACACCGCACACGTCGCTGTTTGTGGCAGGATATTTTTGAGGGTGATGAAGATATCGTGTTTGCGCTTTGCCTGGCCATTAGTGCTCTGAAAAGTGAACCGCGCACAGTGACTGTCAAGCTTAGGAAGAGCAGCGTTCACAGTATTGATGTCTTCGTATCACAGGCTCGCAACTCGCTGCTCACCGTCTCGGTTTTAGTGTATTGCAAACACATGATCAAAACTGCTCTATGGTTATTGATAGGAAATTTGTTACCGCAGGCTACCGAGCGGTGTAGCATTACAACTGGAAGCTCGCGCTGCGCCTTTGAAGCACAATTTTCAGCGCGCGCCAGGAGCTCACGATAGCCTGCGGTAACGCTATGCTAAAACTGCCTATTACCATAATCGGCGTATTTATGGGTTTTATTTATTGCTCTATCAAAAATAAATATTTTATTATACCGTACATTTTTTTCTTGTACCGCGTTATTGGCAACGTTGCGGCCCCTCTCGCCAAAACTGCCCGTTCTAAGCTGTCGTCATGAACGGCCGACTAACACAGACGCGCTTAAAATGCTTCAGGCATTTCTTTATTTACTTTGTAATTACCTGAAATCAAGTACGCGTATTCTGTCTTTTAAAAGTGCTTGGAATAAATGGTCATGTTCCTTGTGACGGCCTTAAAACACGAACCCATTCCCGATGTGCATTGCTCGACATATCGTTGCGCGACCAGTTTTCTCCTTCTGAGGGCCAATAATAGACTTTTCGCAGGCCGTACGCTAGAGCTCTACATTACTAGCGGGAGCGTTTGCCGTCACGTTGAGCACCGATTCAGCTGGCGGTCATGCACAAGACCAGAAATCCGAAGCGTATGCGATATACGAAAAGACCATAATGAAATTAGACATCCCGGTCCTTCGTGCAACACTGTAGCGAGGTGGAGCACAATAATTCCTATTTTAACGCGCTCAATCTTTGCGTTAAAACGGCTTCACGCATCAAGACCTACAGCCCCTGCAGCAGCTTCCGCGCCACCGCCGCCGCTGCCATCCCCGTTCCTCCGGTTCTCCGTTCGTCCGCGGGAGGGCGAGCGGCGCGCTGGAGTTGCGAATAGCCTTTCCTGCGGTACATCATAAGGTGAAACAGAGTACGTTCGTAAGCTTCACGCAATTAGCCATTTTCATTGGTCCAATTTTGTGCAGGTGGTAGCGACCCGAAGATGCCCCCCCCCCCCCATCCCATATAAAGAGAATATATATAGTTCCCGTATATTTCTATCGCTGTGAATTTACTAGAGCATCGTGCCATCTAGATCTGGTCATTTCTATTGACTAAAGCCCAACAAACAATACGCCATCAAAAACGAGCTTCTACGACAAGCACTCGAGTGCCTCGATCTTTAACGCTGGAGGTCTTTTGGCCCTTCCGCGATTCATTGGCACTCATTTAAACGATATAAAAGGAGACGCGAAATCCCGCGTGTTTATTATGGCCAGCAAGGAAGCGTCCGAAGGCCCCAGTGCACCTGCCGGACATTCGCAAAATAAACCGGGTGCGGGGGCGTTGGCCAAAGGAACGCCGGGCTGATTCCTTCCGACGCTATTGTTAGCATCACATAGTATCTCGAGGGGCGAAGAGAACGGACAAATAAAGAAATGACGGGTTGGCATCTCGTTGTTCCGAACGACGGCTGATCGTGAGCCATTGAGAAAGCTGTACACACAGATGTAACGCCGAAGGAAGGAAAAAAAATAAAGAAGCTAGAATCGACCACTCGGAACGGGGTCAGCGAATCGGTATTTCTCGGCGGCTGCAACAGCTACCTTGTTTAATTCGATTTGCTTTTCGTTCATTTCGCGGCGTCTAATCCAAGGAGCGTTTTTTTTGTTGTTGTTTTCTGGCACTGCACGATACTAATTTTTTTTTTCCGTGTGGCACTGAATGTCGTGCCGACCGTGGCGCGGACGTGTATATAGACAATGAAGTGCGGGCCGTAATTTGAGTGGCGTGAGAGGGCGATGGGCATTTTCCTTTTGTTCGTGTTGTTGGGGCGGCGCACTGTGCGGGCGGCCTGCGTGTAAAGCTCTCTCCTTGCTTCCCGTCATTGTTGGGCCGCTGGGAACGCCGGGAGGAATTCGTTTCGGCGTGCGGGCTATGTCCCCCCCCCCCCCCCTCCCCCTCCCCTCTTCTTCTTTTTCTGCGTGTTCCTCCAACGTGCGCCGGAAGTGACGTCCGTTCGGGGTCTCAGTTACGTTTTCACTTCCTCCTCGTGCGCGTGAAATTCCAACATCTCCGTTTTTTTTTTCTTTTTGATTATACATTAGCGTTTGAGTGGGATAGGCTGCGTTGGAAACGCTCGTAACTACTTCCGACTAGATAACACACTAGCACTCTGGCGCCGCCTATCAAAAAGTACTGGAACATCTTCGATCTGCGTGTAATAAGAGACCGGATGTGTCGCAATAGTTGTGCCATCAAAATCTATTTCACTGTCGGGACTATTTCGAGCACACGGTAAAAGAATGACGCAGGTCTGGCTCCCCGATATAGGTTGGGCCAGTGCATCCTCGATCTGGTCGCGTAACCCAGGCTGTTGCAACGCGGTCGATCTTGCACAAATACCGGCCTTCAAATACACGTTTGTGTGACGTTGGAAGATAATTTGGCTGATTAAGAACCAATGGCTACGTTGGTTATACCACGGCGGTCACCCTTATTTTTTTAATATTTTTATTTAATATTTCTCTAAAAATAAAAGTAAACTCGGTAAAAAAAAATATTTCGAGGAGAAGTTTGGGAGTGCTGCGTTTGTGTTTCTTCATTTGGTCTTTTGCGAAGTTTTAATTCTCGTATATATCGTACCAACTAGCCCATTGCAAGCTCCGCTTTATAAACACACTATAGATCGTTTGGAACGCAGTCTCACCTGTTGTGCGTGCCATCAATTCAAATGCAACTTTTCGGGCCTAATTGTTCGCAGTGACGTGTTTGGGATTTTTTTTTTCTGCCTAATTTTGGCCCTGAAATATTCTACATAATTTTAAATTTCGTCGGACTAGATTACCCTCCAACGTATGGAGGACCTTTTGCGAATAGTTAGGGTTTGAGTGCCAGTCAAACATCTCACCTACGACTATCCAATCCCCACCGCCCTCCCCCGCTCCTTTGGGATTCGTAATCTTTCCTGCGGTGTACGCGGGCGAAAACATAAAAAGAATAGAAGGTTCAAATTACGAATGTTCGTTATAGCCCGAATTTAGATGAGAAATCACCCGGTGATATTTCACTAATGACGCTGCACAGAGATGCCCCGTTTAGGTTCTTTCGACGTCGTTCTAACCTATATATATATATTTTAAATATTTATTTTTTTTAAGAAGGCAGGGAGGCACGAAGGTATAGCGCTACTTTGTATGAATGACCGGATGAACGTGGCTGTGTTATGGGGCTTTGCGCAAGCTTCCAGCCTTTTCTTTTTGTTTTTGTTGGTTTGGCCGGTTTCCTGCGAATTCCGAACCGGCATAGTTTTCTCTTCTGGCGCGTCGTGTTGACGTCACTTTTTGACGCGAGCGCGAGCTCCGTGCAGCGTGCGTTGAACTTTCCGTCTGCTTCGTTCTAAGGGGGAATCGTTGTCTAGAGTCGGGATACTTGCGTCGGAATACTCGGGTTACCTGAATACTTCTTCGTAGGACTTGCCGGCCATTAAGCCGTCTTATAATTTCGCTGCACTGTCTTTTTTTAGTGGTCTGTTTTATTTGCATTTAGGCAATGGAGTACGAACTAAAAATAAAATATGACCTACATTGTAATGGAAGAAACAAGAAATATATATTTAAGGCGTGCTGAACTTGAACGAAATTTGAAAACATCAATTTGCGTAATTTATTTGTCAGCGTAAACAAACGATAAAAGTGTGAACTTTAAATCGTTTGGAAGACAATGGCTGTTATACGTGGCTTTAATTTGGAGTGTCTATTCTAAAAAGTCTCCCGGAGAAATTAGAGGTTTTCGGCAAAATTGTCTATAAAAGCTAATTTGGGGATTTTGGGGCAGGAAAAGAAGAGTATACTAAAACCAATGACCACAAAATTTTGTCTCGCTAGAGGAACACGTACCGTACAAAAAGCATATAAAATTTCTTGTTTATGGTTTCGGTTCGAGCGTGAATAGGGATATGCCATCGACGACATTCGCGAAAACCTCGTAATCCTTCCCGACACCTTGAATATTTTATTTATATAAAACTAAACATGTCCGAGGATATATGAGCCACAACTTATACAAAATACGTATAAAAATATACGAATGTACCGGCCCCATAGCCTGAATCCAAATAAAAGCGCCACTTCAAGTGCCGCACAAGCAGTGAACAGTGAATGAACCCCCAGCTCTCGATGAGGCCACGCAAGTGTTTCTTACCTCGGAGTTGGTGGTTCGTTTTCGTGCAGCAGGACGAGCAGCTGTAGTCCGCAGGTCTCTCGACGGTTAGGTGCTTGACTCTGGAGTTCCCGCCCTTTGCGCGGAAAGCCTCGGTATCAATGCAATCCAGTCGCGCGATAACTTTCATCGCAAAAGCGACCATCGCGGGCGAAAAAGCGACGCGATTTGAGCAGTCGCTTGCTTGACCCGACTTTTTTTGCGATGCGATCTAGTCGCGGATCGGCTGAGCCAATCAACGACGTTCGGAGCGAGACTTTTCGAGAAACGACTCGCCAACGAAGATGTTGGCCTCGCTCATCGCGCACGCCAGCATGCTGGAATTCTAGTGAGGACACACTCTTTGGACGTGGAACAGATATTTGCATCATACAGCCCAGGCTACATAACACATGCATCAAATGGGCCGGTGTATTTCTGACAGGGACTATTTTTACCTCAGCTGGATGTCTGACAAGTATATCAGCTTCGTCCAAAAACAACTTTCCAAAAGCACAGAAACATGTTCCCATTGATCCGATTCTCAATTGTTGCGTCCAATATGCATTTACGTCGTTCTGACAGACATACGTCTATTGCTCAAATATACATGCACAATATGCCAAGACATTCCTGTTTGGCCAACAAAACATTTCGTTTGACTGATAAAAATTCCTAATGGTCCGATAAAGTCTTTATGGGACCCGGGTATGCATATTGGCATCAGTGGCGTCACAAAACAAAAAAGGGGGGGGGGGGGGCGGGCGGACCGACCGCCCCGGATGCAGCGCTCAGGGGGGGGGGGGGGTCGCGGCGGGCTCGCCGCGGGTGCCGCTGACCCTCCTGACGCCACTGACTGGCATTCCTATTCCTCTTTTATTTTCATGTGTATTGAATTAAAACAAAATGACTGCTCAGAGTTAATTAATCAGCCTAGTGTGTATTTCGTCTTGTTCTTACTGGTGTTTATTCTGTGGAAACTTGGGATTATGTTTCTGTGAGATTGTGTGAGAGTTGGTTTAAATTTTTGCGCGGTATTAGTTCAACAGTTGCTATTTATAACTGTTTTCAAAAATGTTCTAAGCAGCACTCCGTATTTGTAATATTAAACAGCAGTGCTTCCCAAACTGTGAGCCGCGAACCCCAGGGGTGTCGTGACTGATCTAGCGGAGTGTCGCAAAACAACTGCTGGCTTGTTTCTTTTTTTTTTTCCAATGGTTTTAAATTTGTTAACTGTTAATTACCTGTATTACCTAAGAAACTAAATTTCAGAGTCAATTTCAATATGTTACTGCTTATGCACTGAGATGGTAAGACGTGTGGTCTAGAGAAATGCGAATGGAGGAGGGGCGGGGTCGTGGCAGGATATATTTTATATTTTAGTGGATTGCGCGCGTAGGGAAGTTTGGGAGCAGATGCTGTATATTGAGTCATTATGTCTATCGCTGTGTCATCTTGATCGCCCAAGACAGTGTGCTAGTTGAGAATGGGAATAATTGAATACGTTTTGATTTCATAAAAGGGTTAATAAATATGAGAAGTTATTGGATTGCAATTTTGAGCATGACTTTATTTGAGGAGAATGTCTTCTGAATAGCAGGCAAATCTGCATTCATGATTATCTTCACCTTTGCCTTTATCGAATTCCTCCGCTGTGGATCAGCTGATGTCTATTGGGTGCCTTATGGTAGAACTCACTTGAGTGTCTATGGATAAACTCAAAAGAACTGATATTGCATTCTTAATGATAATACTCATTTGCATGAGTAATCAGTACATTTATAAACTAAAAAAGAATGGATATTGACTGGGTAACGATAAAACTCGTTGGAATTTGTTATGAGCAAACTCAAAAGAATGGATATTGAGTCGGTAACGATAAAACTCATTGCAATTTGTAATGAGTTAACTCAGAAGAAGAGATATTGAATGGGTAATGATAACACTCAATTGAATGTGTAATGAGTAAATTCAAAATAATTAATATTAGTTTTGTAATGATAAAACTCATTTAACGTTGAGTTTCTTTTGAGTTTTATTTGACTGTATAAAAACACTTTAGAAGCTCAATTGACACTCATTGTTCATTTTTGTAAGGGTATACGGCAAAGGGGCGACTGTTTTGCTAAGCTGGAGCGTAGACGTGCGCGTGCATTCTTTGTCAAATGCTCGAGACGGCATTAATCCCGCTTGATTATTTCGTATTGTTCGAGTGCGCTTTGGCCGCGCCCCGACGTTTCCTCTCGCGTGCACGCAGACGGCAGCCAAGGTCTCCTCCTCTCCGCTCGGCCTCATTCGCCGAGTCAGGCCGACGTATCGCCCGGAGGGAATGTGCACCGACGGAGCCTTTCGTCTTCACAGACGAAACTATTCTATAAACATTTGCAAGCGGGATCCCGGCTTAATCTCGAACCGCGCTGCGAGGTGAGGCGGACCAACTCCTCCAGCCAGGACGTTCGCTGCTTGTCGTACAATGTTGCCAAGCGTGTCTTGCCCAGGCATACACCACCGAGCGCGAAAAGAAGTTAGTAAAATAATTACAAAACATACGGGTGTTGCCTTCGACCGCGAAAGAGCGCGAACAATGAAATGAAATAGCTAAACCAGTAACAAATCGAAAAAAAAAATATATATATAAAGTCTCAAAGCGCTCATCAGAATGCGCCAGAAGCCGCATGGCCATTGCATCAACGATGGCAGCGCTCGTGGCAGCGCTGTCTTCCACGACGTGCTGGAACAGAGGCTGCGATCGTTATAAAAAGTCAGCTCCAACACTTAAACATCCCCCGTCCTACAGCTATTTGATATACGATTCTGTGTGGATGCCTCCTTTGCGTTCCGAAGCAGTAAGTGTGTCGGTAACGCTGGCCGTCGGCGATACAGCAGACGCAGCCGTCTTGTCATGGCTCACCCCATGGACCCCTGGCGCACCCCAGCATGGCGAAAACGTTACGCGGCGCCAGCATCGCTCAAAATGGCAGCGCACAGGAGCCTTTCTTGCAAACGTGTATTCTCCATTTCATACGTATAAGGACACAAGACCGCCAAAGCTACTGGCGCGAGCGCGTGGCTTCATCTATGGTTTTGTTTGCGCGAGAACGCGTGCAAATGAGATCTGCGAGATGAAACCTCATGCGCGCGCGAGCAAATTTGATAGCGTTGCGCATTAATTATGAAAGAGTATACACGTTTGGAAACATGGTTTCCCGACTGGTGCGTGCAAGTAGGTGCAGCATGCTCGTGAAGGTAGCTTTGGCCGGCTTGCACGTGCTTGCTCACACGAACATGGAGGCGGCCGGATGTCTCGTTTGCAGTCCGCTGATTCACTGGTGGCCGTAGCTGTGTGCGCAGCTGCTGGGCGCGTGCTGACGGCGAGGTTCCCCAGTTCTTTTGCAACGTGAATTCCGCACCATGAAAGTTGAAGCTCTTAGCTGGTTCTGAGCATGCGCTCTAAACATGGCCCTCAAATATGGTGAATCTAGATAGTTGAGAGAATATGATGGAGGCGTGACCTTGGAACGTGCCTTCTGCCGTGCTCGAGGGTAGGAAGCTCGTGCTGTAGGCGGGGCAACTGCTCCATACCTCAGTGATTCTAGCCCCGGTGCATAACCGGTAGGATAAAGGCCTGTTCACACATTCAGCGGAGCGCTACAAGCATAGCGGTCACCTCGCGATAAGCGCGTGCTGTCGGGAGCGTTCACCAGCTTTGTATCGGACCGTCAAAACTGTTGCTCATGGCAGACGATAAGTAGCTGACGACATGTGAACAGCGCTACATCGGCGCTTCGCTGCATGTGAGAACCGGCATTTATGCTGCGCTTTGTACTGAAGCTCCTCTCTCAACCTCATTACAAGCCAGCCATTGTTCCTCCGCAATGCTCAAAGAGTCCGAGACAGGCTGGACGCAAAACGAGGGTTTAGCCCCTTGGGCTCCATGCTTCCAACGGTTCTCTTCCACGAGCCCACATGTCACTGAACTTGCTTCTGCCTTTCTTGTCATTCCCCACCCCCCGCCAACCGGAATGAGCATCGTGCCGGCGTGCGGTCGTGTATCACTATACTGCGTAATGCACGTTAAAGATCCCGGGCTAGCGGTCATACCGAAATTTCTCATCTACTGTGCATGGGTAACGATGTCGCCACTCTGGCAGACTCCTGCTGTATCTAACGGCCCGTTTCTTTGTCTTTCCTGGTTGAATTGAACGGAGCGATTCGATGCCGTGGCTGGTACGAGCTGGTGTTTAGTTTGCGCATTCTTAACTTGT
This sequence comes from Ixodes ricinus, assembly GCA_037355805.1. Classification (NCBI taxonomy): domain Eukaryota; kingdom Metazoa; phylum Arthropoda; class Arachnida; order Ixodida; family Ixodidae; genus Ixodes; species Ixodes ricinus. The sequence continues at coordinate 27,456 of JAZHYW010070320.1, forward strand.
ATCCGACTGTAGGTATGGTCGGCTAGAAGGAGAGGAGGGATTATTGGACGGGCCAGAGCGCGGTCCCGCGATTCATGCCCATAAAGCGCAGCATAATCGGTGCAAGCAGCGCCACCTTGCACCTGTAAAAGAAGGAAATGCCAACAAAAAATGGGCGAGCTTCTTATCAAACTCGTAGGCTCTAGGTGGAGCAACTGCTCCTATACCTCGGTGATTCTTGCGCTGGTGCGCTAGCATAACCGCGTATGATTTTCAGTCGTAGATGGGATTCCATGGTTTTAATACTTTTTAGCCTGCTCCGATTTATTTCGAACCCGATTTCCGAGGACTGAACTTTGCCATGCTGCCAGCTCTACCGATGGCCTCCTCTTCCAGGCCACCATACGCCTGCCGTCACTCTCGTCTGTAAAGCGTTTGTGCGAACAAGCAGCGCGAAATACGCCACATTTCGCCTCCTGGCTCATCGGAGAGACTCGCGGATGCAGAAACGCTCGCGCTGTTTCGCAAAATGCCGTCCCCATTCCAGGGAGCACAAAGCAACCCATAGACGACGTACGCGGGACGTGGCATATCGTGCATTTGAAGAACGGGTTCGTATCATGGAGTCCTCATCTCTCGAGTGGCATGTGGGAGTGGTTCGCCGACTGCGTCTTCCCATGCTCCGGTGCTTCTCTTATCGCATTAAAATGGGCCACGCTTTGCCCCACGCACCGAACGACTCAACTTACCGAATCGGGCGGCAGCTGGCACCACCTCGTCGCTCCAAATCCAGCGCCCGGGCCTTGTCACACGACCTCGCAACGGGGCACCGCCATAGGCGGAGGCGAAAGGTCACGCGATTATGTGTTGGCGATTTCTGATTCTACAACTACAACATAAAGAACGACAACGCAGCGGTAGTAGGCCCCGAACCGAAAGCACCCACACCCTTCTTGAACCGCACTGGAGATCGAAGCGATAGCCGAAGCTATAACCTCACACGCCGGGAAAGGTCTCATCATCATCCGAACGGTTAGCCAAGGAGCTGTCAAAGACTGCAGACACATACTCTATGCCCGCGTTATCAAAAAACGCGAGAGAACGCCAACGTGTAACGGTCAGCCCCTGTGTTAGCCGTGACACGTTAGATGTAACGGCGTTACCGGTAATTCATTACATTTTTCTGTAACATAGTAATCTACTCGTTACTTTTCGGAGGACAGTAGCAGGTAACGTACTTGCGTTACTTATTTCTAGTAACGGGTAACATACTTACGTTACTCGTTCCGTGTTCTTCCGAAGACCTATATATACAGCTGATGATCGGACAGCGTCAAAAGGGCACCATCATGTTGTTCGTTATGTTTCTGTAACGTGTTCTGTCATCGCTGAACCAATAATAAACATTAAAGGCCCAGTGACTTTCGCTTCTGCAGCTGCTTGATGGGTCTCACTACGACATCTCTTCTTTTTTTTAATAGTTCATAGCAAGGGCTTTGTGCGTCTGGACTGAAAAGTAGGGCTGGGTAATTGATCGATTAACCTACCGATTAATCAGTTAATGCTTTTATCACGATTATTTTTTAACCTATTAATCGGTAAAAGTTTTGCGAACCAAAGAAAGTAAAAATAAACGCTTTCACCACACAGACGCGGAGGAGTACATCTGTATGAAGGGCTAACTTTAGGTAAAATATCAACAATCGAAAGTAAGCTGTAGGAGCGGGATTTGTTACTCCAGATTAGGGGTGCAGCGTAAACGATAAGAAGGCCAGAATGACCTTGCCTGGTCAGTGTCGCCCTAGGTCTTTCCTGAACATTCAGTCCACAAGACAGTGGATGAGTGCGGACTTGCCGATTCATCCACTGCTTCACTCCGCGACAGCCAGCTGTCACGCCGACGCCGGACGCTGTCGCGCTCGCTGGTGCTCTCTCGACGTGTGTTCTTCCTTTTTGTTTCTAGCACAAGTTTGCCGATTAACATTTATTTCAAGTTCATTGCTTACCGTCTCGTCGCCTTCATCCGTGACATTTCTGGTGGATGTGCGGTGTAGCACTCCGGGCTCTCGGAGGGGTACGCTCCATGGGTTCTTCCTTTCTGTTTCTGGCACAAATTCCCCGATTAAACCTTTTTTTTTTAGTTTATCATTTATTGTCTCGTCACCTTCATCCGTGACAATATTACGGTGAAGCCTGTCAATGTCGTCCAATATACACGCTTCTTGAAATCGTACAGATGTGTGGACACAAGGATACGCAACTTCCGTGTGGAAATATTCGAGCCATGTGCACACTTCGCAGTGACGGTTCGGGACGGAAGCTTCATGGCGTATTCACGGCCTGAAACGGGCGGCGGAATTCGGGAGGAGGCGAATTTCGGAGACGGACTAGAGTGGCACCGACCCTTTGCATGCTAACGCCTTAATCCCGCCCATACAGTACGAGGAAAGCAGGACTGTGCCTTGTCTGTACAACTAACCGCCTCGAAAAGAAAAAAAAAGAAAAAGCACAGCCGCTGTTGATTACGTAGCACTTGCTTTTTTTAAGTGGCGCTACGCGCGTGTCTGTTTTCCGCGAGCCTATCGCACTCACTGCCCCACGCGGAAGCGAAGCGGCCCAGGCGGCCAGCTGGAGCTGCAAAACAAAGGCGAGAAGACTCCTCCAACATCAAATAGGGAGGTACTGCGATTGAACTTGACCGCGGCGGCCGCCAGTCGGTGTTTCTTATGTAGCTGTAAAATGTTGCATGCAAGAAGAAAAAAAAATGAAAGAGAAACAGAGAGGAAGAGAACCGCGTGCACTGAACACTGAACTATTCATTGAACCACTGAGATAACTTGGCGGCGGCGGCGCAGAACGTTGAAAGAGAAAGGAGATGAGAGGAAGGTGTTTGCTTTCGGTGGAAACGGTCAGTTGTTTTTCTGCTGCGTTTGTCCCTTCCTCTAATATAGTGAGACCTTTCTACTAACATTGAGCGACAGAAGGACGAGGCTCGGTGGTAATAAGCATAGAAAACGTCCGAAGAAAAAAAAAAAGCTGATAAACGTTGGATTACTTTCTTTCAGTAACAAGGTTTGGGCTGAGCGTCTTCTGGGTCTTTAGTCATTCCTTTGTTGTGTGGGCTCGTCTAGGCATTGACCTCGTCCAACCCCCCCCCCCCCCCAAGCCTGCAAATTACGGGGGGGGGGGAGAGAAGGGTCGCCCCCTTGTTCACGTCGGACTGATCCGCGGACGGATTGATCACGTGACGACATGTCCGCGGTTCGTCCGTCTCCCAAACGCATCCACACGAGGGAGACAACGAGCAGACGACAGCGAGGACGGACCGAACTTGTTCGCCTCTCCACAGTGCCACGAAACTCCAACATCGCACCGTGGCACCGTTGTCCAAGAGAGAAGTCGACGTTTGCTACCGCGATAAAGAATCGTACGCCGCGATAAAGAATCGCACGCCGCTGTTATATATAGATCGAGACAAAACACAGGGATAGGCTTCGCGCGAAGCGCCACTAAGCTTTACTTACCAAAGCATGACAGTGACACAGGCACGGTCCTGCTCGAGAAGGCTTCGGCGTAGAAGCGACGAAGTTCTGGGCAACACTCAATCACACCACAGCCACAAGAAAGGTCTCGCTCGCTGAAAGCCTGATCGGACGTGGAAGAGTTATCGCGGCGTGCTAGACAAGTATCGACGGGAGCTTCTTGACACGAACCCGGAGGATGTACCGGAACCTGCGTCGCGTCAGCCGCAAAAAGTTTCTGCAGTTTCTTTCACGCGTGGAACCACGAATCGCGCACAAGACACAACAATGCGCCATTTTTGTTTTAATGCCGCCCCCTCCCCCCCCCCCCCCCAAAAAAAGAGAAAAAAACCCATTATATTGTTGTTACATTAAACGCTTTTGAAGTCAATCTCCCGCCAAAAATCCGCGAGTGAAAAAGGCGCTCGACTTTATTATCAGTTCGTGCGTCCGCGGACGAGGCGCGGTTCGCATGAATCGGTGATGTGACGGTCACGTGGTACACGGTCCGCGGACGAAAATCGCGATTCGGTCCGTCGTTTCGGCTATAAAACGCCGACGACGAGGATCGCAGACTGATCTTCCGACGCAGCCGCTGGACCCTCGCCAACGCCAGAGCACCGCTCAGTACGGCAACGATGCGCTCAAACTTCACGGGCGTGCGTTTACGCACCCGAGCAACGCCGCGGCACCTTTGGAAGCCGGCGGCCGCGAACTGGGGAAAGTCCACGACAGAGCAACGCCGAGATAGCGGCTGGGTGCCCCGAAAGATACCGATACGCGCCCTTATCCTTGTGTGTGTGTGTGTACTTAGTATCGAGACGAACGCCACTGCATTCAGCCATCCTTTCGTTGTTGGTCTGGCCGACTGCGCTGCGGGCACATGCCTGGCTTCGATACGCGATTGCGTGCCTGCTGTCGGGGCGCAATCCGTATCTTGTGTTTGTTTCTTCGCTGTGGCTAGCGTTACGTCCGGACTAGAGTGCCTTCATGAAGGCCCCTAGTCCGGACGGAGCACTGGAAACGCGTATACCTAACCCTCCCCCCCCCCCCCCGCCCTCCTCTCTCTCCCCCGTGAACCTAGGGAAGGCGGAGATTCGGACGTAACTTGGGTTACGTCGGACGTAACGCTAGACACTTCGTTGTTTTTTTTTCTTTCGCGAATACAGTATTCGTGCGTCTTCGACTCGTTTAGCGGAATAAAAGCCGCGTAGGGATATATCGAATCTGCCGGATGGATGCTTGAACAGTTGGGAAGTTGTCTCCGCTTGAGAGTACCTTGAGCGGATGCTTGCGCGAGGGCTGTTCACGCGGGACAGGCTTTCTGATGTGGACAGCATTTGCTGGACGGAGGTTCACCCTCCGTTTCCCGCATCCGCTTCGGGACGATTTTTGCCCAGGAGAAAATCAATTTCCGCTAGCGTCCTTGCTCAACGCCTGGGAGCGCGCTTATGACGTAGAGCAGGACGGACACACTCTGCTCGCTGTTGTCAAGGCCTGCGCTATCGTACCCAGTCCCCAAAATCCCGAAAACAATAAAAGGAAGGACAAGGAGGAACGCCGTGCTATATTTGCGTCGAAGCATTCGCTTTTAAATTCGTTAGTATTTATTGCCTTCGGGTGCACGTCCCCGGGTGCCGCTGTCCCTAGTGACGCCATTGCTGTCGAGTCATAAGACTGGAGTGCATGTCCGGTGACTAAGATCAAAAGAATGAACGACAAAAAGTCATTTAGTAACGTATCTAATTACGTCCGCTCTCTCCTCTCCTTGCACGAGATCTTCGTCCCTTCTTTCTGCCTGCTCGCAAATAGTCTACTAGGAGCCCGAGGATTCGTTCTACTCTGCTCGTTTGCATTAGAGGGAGTTTTCCTGCTGTCTGAACTAGATGGGATAGTTGCACGTTTTCAAACGCATCTAATTATACGGTCGCGGACGGAGTCACTTTGTCAAATATGGCGTGTAGCGCCGACCGCCTAACCGCTGCTCCCGTTTCAAAGGTGCTGCAGAAAAGTGAGGGTCTCGATCGCGTTGCCGTTCGACGTGACGAAGGGCTCGGCAAGCGTTCTTCTAATCTTCGTTGCCCATCGACGGCGTCTGCAATGCAATGCCGTTTGCTTTGCGCGCGGGCAAGGTCCGCTCGAGGCGCGAAGAGTGAAACCCGGATCCGGCTTTTGACCGCATTCTGCCGCTCAAGGCGATCACGTGCACCGATTATCTTCTACCGCTCTTTTCGAGTGGGAAGTATTGCGCCGCCGCATGAAGCGTCGCACCTTTTGAGACCGGACAGGCGTGGCAATAATTCGTGTCTGCATTTACAACATATTTTGACACTTTACTCGCGGCCCTTTTTTTTATTTCTTTTATTTTTGACAGCTGATTTTTTTTTTTAGCATTGACTCAACCATGAGGCTATGAGTAGCGATAGGCCGAGAATACGAACTTAGGCAACACTTAAACTTTTACAGAGTGGGTTAATAGTCTGGTAATAGTCCATTTAGTAGCACACACACACACATAATATATATATATATATATATATATATATATTAATTGTTCTTTGACTGATTTTTTTTGCGAATAATTTAGTTAATTATGCACGACCTAAGGGCTAAGCAATAGAGTTTCTTTTAAATAAAACGCTGGTTTGAACAAACAAGTCACAGTGCGGCGACACATTTTCCCCTGTTATGAACGGATAGTCTCTTGAGAGTTATTACATTATTACTTCTTTTTTTTTATGGGAACGTTAAAGGCCTTCGACTCTTCTAAAAAGTCGGCGAACAAGCGCACGCTGCTGCATGGGGAGATTGCGAGCTGATTCGCCGATTCTTTAGATAAAGTCGTTCTGAAGAACTTTTAGGTACGCTTAAAGAAAGGGCTATTAAAGGTGTGCGACGAAGGAGTTATGGCATTAATATCAGAATCCCGCGAGGAAGACCTACCTAGGATGATCCGGTGGACAGAAGGCAAAGTCAAAATGGAACTAATGGTAGCAGAGGAGACGTTCGTATGGCTGCTCAAAATATAGTTCTAATAATGACAATTCGAATCAACGATGTACGACAAAACAAATTGACAATAAAAACAATAGGTTAACGACACACTCCAAACGTGAGTAAGCGTGCTAACAAACATTTTAAACGAAAAAGAAAAGTTTGACTCGCGTGGCGTCAATACTGGCAACAGTTCAAAAATCAAACAAACAGTGCTAATCGTCTTGAAAGTCCGTCACGACCACAACCGCAGAAGATAGCTTACCACTTCAAATAAGCCAAAAAAGTGAAAAAAGAAAAGAAATGAACACCTCAATGATGAAAATAATCCCTGGAAAAGGGGAACAAGAAGGACAAAGGACAAACACAAATCTCCACGCACTAGCTAGGTGTTCCCCTTCTCCAGGGATTATTTTCGTCATTCTTGTCCAGCTCGCTTGCACCTTTGCATTTAATTGCATTATAATGAATACCTTAGTTTTTTAATGCGATAGCATTATTAAGCTATCACCGAAGAGTTTCACTTATGTATATTCTGGCCTCAAGTACTTTTCCCCGCTAAATTTAACGGATTATTTACGTCAGGGGTCCTATGCACTAATTCAGTTTCCCCGCTAAATTTAGCGGAAAATTTACGTCAGGTGACCTCTACACCAATTCAGTTTTCTCGCTATATTTAGCGGAAAATTTATGTCATGTGACCTATGCACCAATTCAGGTTCCCCGCTAAGCTTGACGGCAAACCTAACACCTGGCCGTGTGTGCAACGATAAATGCTGTCGCACTCAATGATAATCACCCCTGTGGTTTCTCTAAATTTGCCTCCACTATCAATTTATTTTTATTTTTTTATTTCCAAGTTTTTATGCCGTTCGATGCCTGGGGCCCTAAACTCGTCAAACACAAAGTTGGAGCAGAAAGTTCGTGGAGCGCGCCGATTTGACGTCGACGAAGAAAGCCGAACTTTGTGTTTGACGAGTTTAGAAGGCCCTGGTGTTGATTGTATCGGAGGAATAGCGCACCCCACGCGTATTTTCGCAAAGACAAAAGCTTCGGCTCGGCGGCACGCGCGGAAGAGCCACCTTGACAAGCCGCTTCGAGATCGAACCGTGTCGCCACCGTGCGGCCAAACTTGGCAACAGGCGAAAGCGGGCATGGCCTCCGAGATGTCGTCTGCTATGGGGGACACCTCTGTGGCGGCATCGTGCAGCCGTATGTGGGCAAGCTCGCGTTCTCTCGAATTTTCCGCCCACCACGTTTCCGGTTTGTCGCGTGATTTGGCAGCAGCGGGACGGGCCGGCAGTCTTGTTTCGTGCTCGGCGATGTCGAATGTCACCGACTGCAAATCTGTGCCGCTCACACGGAGTTCGGATCTGGAGACTGATACCCAAAACTGGATTTGTGGCACGACGACGCTGCTCTTTCTTTTAACGGTTGCACGTTATCGCGAAGGTATGCTCGTTGATGTTCAGATAACTCCGTTATTGCGCGGCCAGTCGCTTTTTTTTCCTCCGACGCGATTTCGATGAAGTATCTGATAACAACTGCTCTTGCGCACACAGATATCACCGCGGTATCCGGGCGCAGCCGACCGTTACGCGCGCGAAGCTGTTTTTTGTACTCGCTCCCCCGATGGCATGCCTGAAAGGTAATCGGAAGGAATTTATGTCGGATAGCGCGGATGGATCGTATACAAGTAGCCGTGTCGTGGCTGCCCGGCTACGATGGGGAAAGAAGGAATTTCTCGCGTGAAGTATTTGCTCGCTTTTTGGTGACACGCGTGATTCTTGCTTTACCCGTACCGTGATCTATACCTATGTTCGATGCCAGAATGCCGCAGCATTATCGAGAGGGAAGGAAAAACTCGAATCTTTGCATACACATCATATCGATGCGCTACATAAAGTGTACCTGAATCAGCTGCTCGAGAGAGTATTTTATGTTCGACTAATAATTTCTTTACAAAAAATAACTCTAAATTGCTGTAAATAAAAAAAATGACGAAAAAAAAAACGATTGAAGGTTCTGCAACTATACGGTAGAGTAGTGAATAACTTTCGTTCCTGTCTGACATCCGGAATTAATCTTGTAGCGACTTTTTCTCGCTTTCGCCACGCGCTTTCCTGACAAATTTGTATTACTTTGTCCTTCTTAAAAAACCCGGGAGTTTTGATTTCTCCGAGTGGTATCGTAGACAGCCGTGCATCAAGTGTGGGCGGGAAGAGCGGCGGCGGCACGGGAATTCCCTCCCTCCCTCGCACCCGTGTGCTGGACATCGTCGCGGCGCGACTCGGGCTCGGGCGGGGCTTCTGTGCCGAACACTGCGTCGCTCTGTCCCCGATTACGACTCTCCGCGGTGTCTCTGCGTCGTGTCAGCGACAGGACGGCGCCCGTACGTCGTCCCTTCCACGCGCCTCTCCTGAGTGTTCGTGGCGGCGTCGCCTGCTCTGCTGTGCATGTGCTTTCAGTCCTCACCAAGTCGTCGAGGATTTACACTAGCGTGTTTGAACGCTTGGATTGGAAGCCTGCAAAGACTACAGCTGTGTGTTTTCTTACTTGTTTTCGATTGGGGTAAGTGGAGATGTTTGAACCTGTTTTGGACTTTCGGGGTCTTCGAAGGTTAAGTTTGTTTGCGGAGTTGTTCAGTACGGCGTCGTGTGGTGAGTCTACCCGACGACTGCGGGCGATGGGGTGTACCTACTGTGCTTGGGACGTTATTTTACCGTAGAGCGTTTATGATCGCTGCCAACCGTGAGGGGAAAAAAAAAGATTAAAACAAACGAAAACGCGAAACATAACATAGAAAAAAAAAAGTATCGTGCACCGAAGGGGATGTTGCTCACCAACGGGATAGCTGGGATGATCCCGAAAATAGCGTAATTGTGCAGTCCTCATCATGGTCCTCGCAGCCGAAGACATATAAATATTTTTGAAATGATATAACCACTCGAACAATAGTGACGAAAATAATAGTGTTCCACGCAACTCGAGTCAAGGTTTTAACCATAGCCTCCTTTATACTGATAATGCCTACCCAATGGTTGGCTTCCCCATGCTTCGTCGTCGTTGCGCATGCTTCACATATTTGCTACTAGAGGCGCCAAAACCCCATACAAAAATGCAGACGACGCTTCTCCGCTGCCCGCTGCTAAACTCCACTTTGACGCCATTTGCGAATTGAATACATTCGTAACCCGTGCTACATAGCCAGCGCAGGGCACCGTCAGTATAGTTTTCATATATAAAATAAGTCTTAACCTTTCTTTTAGCTTTCACTTCTTGGTTTTGTTTCTATGCTAAAATGTTACCAGACCTCCGGTGCTTGTCATAGCGACAACAGTAATAGTTAATCCAAATTAAAAAGGAGACAGACAGGCTGGCGGACTTTTCCGACGTTGTAACAGCAACCAATTAGCGTTTTTATTGCTTCTGGAGCAGAGCCGGAAAACATACGGCCCGCGGACCACATGCGGCAGTCAAGTGATTTTTCTCAGGACCGCGAACGATCCTTCGCTGACCGAAAACCTTCACCCCTCATGTACTCGCACGCCTTGGTAGAAAGGTTCCTGAGAATCAGCAGCATGCCGTACTGTTGTTTCAGACCATGTGGGTTTCTTCTTATTGAAGTTGTGAACCTGGACAACAAGAAATTTTGCCCTGAGATCATTTTCATTTTCTTTCTGAATAATGCAGCGAAATGACGATATATAAGGGTCCTCCTTGATCTTGTACAGTTCTTCTTTGTAGCTGTCCACTGTTAGTTTTAACCGCGCAACCTGCAGCTTAAGGTCGCGCACCTTTCTCTTCCACCTCTGACATACCCGGACCCGGCAGGAAGTCGCACCTCGAAAGTCAGCACACGTATACCGGCATTCATCGCGGTGACGTTAGGGTCCGAGGAACACGCATACAACTCCATGGGATTTTGTGTAACACTTGTATCTTCCACGGCGTAGACACCGGTTTCACTTGACTGTAGAGCTAGAACGGTGGTGTTAAGGATGTTCTGTGCCCTATTGCGCTTCACAATCGCGGTGTTAAGTCTTGATTTTTTCGCCGGCGGTTGCATGTAGGAAGGATAACCTTCAAATACGCTTGGTTTGGCACCTTTTCTTAGCCGCCGAATTTTACACCCTCCTTTAAAGTCCGTTGGAAGAAAGTGCCTACTACATACGGTTGAGTAGCAGGAGGTAGAATTTGGCATCCAGTCTTTTCTTGATATCAGCTTAATCCACTTCTCACGGTCGTTTCTGTTGCTTGGAATTTCATGAAACGACAGCCCCGGCACCTTCTTTCGCGAGTCCGAGTTGCACAGAGGCACACAACAGTAAGGTATGATCGACTTAGAATGCAGCACCAGGAGTCGGGGATAAGTACAAGGTGTTGAAGTGCCCACGATCAATAAATGGAATGGAATGACTGCGCGTGTACGTGTGGCGTCACGGTATGCATGCCAGGAGCCGCAGACAGCCTCGTGCTATTGAGCTATGCCGGCTATGGCTAAGCACTGTAGAGCTCTGCGAGTCAAACGACGACCGAAAAAAGTTACTCGTGTCACAAAAACATTACGTGATCACGTGACCTATTTGATCACGTAAGGTCACGTTACCGCGTAACCTAACATGGAAAACTTACGTTATCACATAGCTTAACGTGATAACGTAGCTTACGCTAGCTACAGTTAACTGTAGTAGCAGACAGCGGACAAGCGTCGTCTGCTTTTCTGTATGGGGTTTTGGCGCCCCTTGTAGCAAATATGTGAAGTAGGCGCGACGACGACAAAGAAACCATTGGGCAGGCATTTTCAGTATAAAGGAGGCTATG
>JAZHYW010070320.1:38873-103392 GCA_037355805.1 Ixodes ricinus
AACATATTTTTGGTGCATTTTAGGAATGTGAAACCGAAATATTATTTTGTTCATTGTTTGGTTCAAGTCGGGCAAGTTTTTGTATTTTGTCCAACAGAATATTGTGATTGATTAATTAACTTTCGAAATATTTTATATAGAGCAAACGTGCCAGTGGCAAAGTTGTACAACGCCCTCTGAAGCATTTAATTCGGTGGTTTTGATCTAGACACCTCTAATACGGTTTGACGTCGTTTTCGTCGGCCGCTATATGCTTCTACCGAGGGCGTAGAGGGAAACAGGAGACAAACGACGGGACGGCTGGGCACGCGCGACGCGTCGTCTGCACTACATTTTCTCCGCTGCGCACGCCGCAGCCCTCGCGGCCACGCCAGCCCCGCCTCCGTGGCTCCTGCAAAAACGACGGTCGCTTCCCGCAGTGCAGCTTGGATCCAATAAGGCCGCCCTGGGAGCAGTCATGGGCTCGTTACCGCTAAAATTTAACAGGAATACAGTTATAGTTACTCAGGAAAAAAATAAAGTGATCCTGTTATGGTTGCAGTTAAAAATTGAAAGAGTAACTTGTTACAGTTACATCGCTGAAGTAGCTCCGTTACCTCTTCGTTACTTTACTAACAAATATTGGAAAACATTCAAAGGGTTGTTTCCTTATATGGCTTTAAGGTAACGTAGATTTTTTTATATAACATTGTGTTGTTCGTAGTAGTGAATCTGATTTTTTTTTTTGAGAACTTAGGATTTTTTCAATAAATCAATAGGCAGTTTTAGAACAGCGCACGCTAAAGCTTTACGTACGCAAGGAATAGCGCCATCGCCAAGCGAGAACGGTAACCACGTTTTGCGCTTTGGGTGCTGTATTTTAGCTTACGCTATTTTTCGGAAATTGCGTGCGTGCGGAAGGTCTTTGCGCTCCTCCCAGGAGGATTCGTGATGCGTGAGAAGTTGTCTAAAGCCAAGACGAGCACGGTTAGAAAATGGCGGCTCCCAGGACCGCAGCTACGGGCTGCGGCGGCTGCCGCCCCTTCGGCGGTCGTCGCGAGCGCAACGTCGGCGGCATCCTCGCCACTGCGATTTTCAACACAGGACGACATTGCGCATTCCTTGCTTGCGAACGCGCGAATATTTCTCGGCGAAGGTACGGTACGTGCGCAGTTCAGTCACGAGACCTTTCTAGCCGAGGCGACGCAAGCGTACACGACCGGTCAACCGCTCGCGTCGCATTCTCATGTTTAAACAATTCTAAAATGTTTCTTAGAATTAAAAAAAAAAAGGCTTATGTTTTTTTTTTAAATTACACCATTTTGCGCGTGAAATAAAAACTGCTACTGTATCTTGGTGGCGTCCCAAGCGCGATATGTTTTGAGGTTTTGCGTCGCGGCGGAGAAACGCTATTCCAAAACTCTCTTGCGTAGCGTGCGCTAACGAAAACGCTAAATTTAGCGCTGGCGTGGGCTCAAATTGCGTGCGTTATCCGATAACTCCCTAATTTAACGTGTTTGGTTTTTCTTATTTCAATTTTTACCATGAATTGCTCCCTGAATAAGATCACAATTTAAGACACCATTGGGGTAAATCCACCACAAGATAAATCATTTATAGTTCCTTTTTCTGGCAGAATGACGGGCGACTTTAGTTTTTCAAAATGTTAGGCTCGCAGATACCTGCTAGCTTAACTAGCTTAATCCAGAAAGAACTTTAAAATAAGCGCAACCACCATAAGGTATACACGAATACAACTTTACGCTTCAAATCTCGGGTGTATCCAGTCATGATGCGAGTTTACGATCGATCAATTCTAATTTCGGATTTTTTTATTTATTTTTTGGTGAGGTGAACTCAGACGGAAACAATAAAAATCGTGCAAATGGGAAGTCAATAATAATATAAGTCGTACCTCGCAATCAGCTTCGTAGATGTTGTCTTATGGCACTCGAATCCCCTCGTCGGTCGGATCGTTTTCTACTGCTTGCGCACAATCTTTCGTGAAACACGAAGCTTCTCTCGAAAATTTGGAGAACAATGTTGCGGCAACATTTCTCCGTCAAACCCGCTGAACAGGGCAGCGGTGCAAAAGAAGCACTGATCGAGGTACAAACGACCACAACGTGTAGAATTCCAAGCGGCTATTGCGAACTTTTCTCCGCCACTTCCTTACCAGAGGACACGTTTAGCGCTCCTCCATCGCACCACCCCAACTATAGATGAGACCACCCGGAGAGCCCAGGACGTGAATATCTATAAGGTAACCGATGTCAAGTGCCCCTGGTCCCGGCTGAAGGCGGTTTTTCAATTTCAAGAAGACACACAAACAGGCAGAACGACGAAGACGTTTCGAGCGAATACACTCTTTCTGAAGTGACGGGACCCGAGAAGCTCAGCAATGGGGAAGAAAAAAGTGGGTGACGGCAAGGGAGAGCAAATGGGCGTGAGGTCGAGACCCCGCAAGGAGTCTCGATTTCCCGGATCTGAGAGTTGGACGATTCAAATTAGAAGGGAACGGAACGTATGCTTGGCGGCAAGAAGACGAGGTTCGGAAAATCGTTTGTGCCGTAAGGCTGCGCTTGCCGGGGCGACAATGGCCAAAAACCGTGCTCCGCGAAAAGCACTCGCTCCCTCCGCCGGACGAAGAAAAGAGAAACGCTTTAGAGATGTCGCGCTTTGTTGCACCTGCGTGCGCTGTGGGTGACGTACCATACATGGCGGGTACGGACACAAACGCCCCCATTCTCCCAGTTAGCGGGACCAGCTTGGCCAAGCAGCGTGACCCAAAATTTAATTATTTTTTGATCTCGTGCTCACGACGGTTTGTTCAGCAGTTTTTGCTGTGCCCTTCCCGTAGCAGGACTTCGGACTCTCTCACGAGTTGCGACACGATTTGGTGATCGTGTTTGCAATACTTTTGCATATAAATCTGAGAAGTAACTGTAACGACATTACCATTTACATTTACTTTCGAAAAACAGTAACCATGTTACAGCTACAAGTGTTTTTCGCTAAGCAGTAACAAGTTACTGTTAAAAGGTTCTGAAAAAAAAAATAAAGTAACTAGTTACAGGGAGGGTACGGAGGGGGAGGTATGCCCCTCCTCCCATTCCGTACCCTCTCCTCCTCACATGACGTCACATGACTTGGTGTCATGTCACCCATATATGCAGATTTTTTGCGACACGAGCTCGAACGTTATCGCTTTTAAATTTTAAGTGCTCGGACCGGATATTTGAAATATTCCTGGTATACAAGAGTAGCGACAACTACCTTATACTGCATTTGTGTGAGCATATCTGCGATGCAACCAGAACTGAACTGCCTCGTCAATTGACGACGTGGTATGTTTTAACGTAGAACACGTTTTTTGACACTTTCCAGCGTTAGGAATAAAGAAGAGTGGGTAATTTGGCGGGATTTCGTTGAGTGCATGATCTCTAGGATGCTGGTGGCCACTGCAATATAGTGTCACGCGCGCCGCAGCGTGGCTCCCCCGCGGGTGGTGCCTCTCTCCAGGTAACGTGTGAGCGACAGCTGATGCCTCGTTGCAAGTCGCGGAATGTACACTCACAAATGTATTTCACGAATGACTATTTCGTCAGAATTGTATCGACGCAGTTCCGCGCATGTGCGCGCCAACCGGCTGGGCACTTGGCCACGCTCTCGTCGCAAACGTATACGCAGCGCCGGTATGTGTGTTGATTTGTCCGGCGGGGCGGTCCCCTGTGCAGCCCGACCCCGGCGATGTCCGATTCGGATCACGTCCTCCCGAGACCCGGCCGGGCGCGTGTTTCGAGCTGAACTTTATCCGAGACGACGGCGGTGCCTGCCGCCGTCCGATACGGGTTGCGACGACAAGAGATCGGCTCTGGAGCCGTTTTCCTCAATTTCCTCCATGTCCGCGTTTTGGGAGGGCTGTCCTCTGCCCTCTTTTCGATAGACCCATCGCTGAATAGACCTACTTGTCGATAAGAATCCGTCACCGCGCATGTTGCGTTCTGGGAACCCACGGGCCAGGAGCGGAGCCCGCATGGATTTTGCTTCCCACTGATTTCCTACAATGCAATACCGTGGCATTACGCCGCGATGAGGCGCTTCGAGTTTTGGAATAAGTCTATTACCCAAGAATCGAGGAGAATGCTGGGAATGTAAGTACGCGCGCTCGCCTTCCCCGTGATTCCAAGTAAATAACCACGGTTAAAACTTAAAAACAGCGACACGGACGAGAAGGCAGGGGAACAACTTTTGGGCTAACATGGAGTATAATTAGGGTTGCTCGTTTTCGGGTTTTATATTTTTTTAAATTCGGGAGGTAAAAATCGGGTGCTATTTTTCAAGCTGATAATCGGGTTGAAATCCGGTTTTTTGTGGAAACATCCTGAAATTCGGGTTTTTCGGGCTAAATTTACAAAACACTCAAAAACACATTCGTTTATTTTTTTTTCTTTTTGGAGCGTTTTACAAGCCTCTAAACGATAACGCGTTAAAATTAACGGTCTGTTTTAAGCTGGTAATCGGGGGTACATCGGGGTTTTCAGCTCCGATTGCTGTCGGTCGCTTCAAGGGAAGCACCGCCCACGGAACCCTCCCCTACCTCAGGTGTCAACAAAAATCCCGACCGTTCGAGGGACAGTCGTTTTCGATCAGATATATCGCTATGGAATAAACCTGTAAAGTTTTCCCGATCTCTCTACGCGACATGACTGGCTCGGACGTTGTTCGTGGAAGGGTTGGACGCCAGCGAGATGGCCATGCTACCCAAGAGACCGTGCTGGACGTCGGCACTTCAGTGGTCGAAGGGGAATTGATAGTGCATTTCACAAGCTGCGTGCAGCAGGGCCGAAGCTCCGTGGCCAGGCCGAGGCGGTCCCACCCGCACAGCGGGGGACGGAAATGTCCCTCAGAGGCCCCAACGCCTATTTCGCTTTTCCTCAGCCGGCCTCCGTAGAATGTCACGGTGAGTTAGACGCCCTCGTTGGGCGGTTGGTTGAGAGTCGTGTAGCGTCCACAGTGCTGCACGCAGCTTGCGAATTGAACTATTGGTCACTGTTGTCCCGAGGTAGGGTAGCTAGCGTGTGTGCACTGCAAACTCCGTGCGGTGCAAAAATAAATAGGTTGGTTATGTGGTTTTGGAATTCGGGGAGAAATCGGGTTTAACCCGATTCTCCTGAAAACATGTTCGGGGTGTAAAAATCGGGTAAAATCGGGTTTTACCCGAAAACGAACAACCCTAAGTATAATGCCCGAGTCCCACAAGAGCGACAAACAGAAGGCAACGACAGCGACGATCCTCAAACCCATGCAGCATGCTCGCGATGGTACCTTTGGCAGGCGTTCAATCGTTCGGTGCTCGTGAAGTAAGCACGAGTTATTGGAAGCCTGCCAAAGATACCCCCGCGTGCATCATGCTCCTGTTTGAGCATATATCCTCCTTTATTCTACGAAGCCTAGTTGTCAAATCCCGAAAGACTCTGGTTTGAGGCTTGTCGCTGTCGTTTGTTTCTGTTTAACGCTCTAGTGGGACTCGAGCAAAAATACTGCAACGCGAAACGAGCAAGTCAAAAGAAAAAAAGGCAAGATTCTTTATCTGACAGGCGAGCTTCAAGGCCAGGGTGGATCGTCCCCGAACCACCCGATTGCGGCGGACGCCCGTAGTGGCTCCAAGTTCACACCGGCGTAATAACCGAGCGCGGTATGCCAAACGGGGAAAAAAAAATAAAAAAAATAACGGGGCCTCGGTTTCTGCTTTTCTTGCGTTTTAAGATATAGAGTATACAAAGAGAAAAGGCAGCGAAAAAATGTCCGTAACACTGGGGTCACACCGCCTGTACATCGTACAAAAGACAGTCTGCATACAGGTGAGTCCCCGCGAGATCCCTGCTTCGAATGCCACATGGCAGTGAGTTCAAGGAGAAACATGGCACGCGGTATTCGAACCACGAATATTGCGGAGACTCGTCTTTGGAGACCGTATGCTGTATGCGCAGCGTGACCCCCGGCTGTAGAGAAACGGCATCCGAGAGAACCACTTGTGGAGTGCAGAGCTTCCTCCCCGATGCCGACGCGGTCGCGGGGGCGCGTGTTTCCCACGAACTTTGGAGCGGCCGGGTCGCGGGAGTGGTGGCGCCATGGGAGCAGTGGGCCGCGTCGGCGTCGGAAACGTCGTCGCCGCGACCTTGACACACGCTGTCCCCTCCGCGCTGTGGTCGAGGAATGTCCGCCTTGTCCCACACTGCTTCCGAGAACGTACAAGACGCGACCTGCGCTGTACAGGGTCGAGGAGATGCGCGGCTACCGACTGCGTGCGATCGTGTCACCCGGGATCCGCGCTGTTGCGTGTCAGCGCGCCTGCTGGTAGCGGGGAAGATACGGACGGAGGGCACAGACCAGCGTCTCCGTGTCGCGGCCCAATCCCCGAATCCGAACGGGTGAAATGTGGCGGTGAGAAGCCGCCTTTTTTGTAGTGTACCTTTGGTTTAAAAATAAATGCAAACAATAAAAACAAAACATAAAGTAAAAAAATAAATAAACGGGGTTGGAATAACGACGGCGTTCTTGCTGCCGACGGATTTCGTCTGGGTGTCGTCTGCTTCCGTTCGCTGATCGGTTACACCTTCGGACGCTGCTCCCGAGTCCCGACGCCATCTATCAATACGTGCGCCAAACGCGCCCCGCCACTCGACTCGGTCGACTGCGTCACCGTCCACCGTTGACCCTGGCAAGTATTTTTGGCCCTATTTCTTACAGAAAGGGAGTTACACTTTGTAATTTTACAAGAAAAAACCGACCTGTGAAATACACTTTGACGAAAAGTTTAGATTGCTACGTGCAGGCGCCGGTTTTTACGGCCCATTTTAAATCGAGCCTGGTTGTTTCAGTCACCATATAGGTACGGACATACGTCACGGCGAGCGCTGCGACGCGATGGACCAGATAAAGTCCTCTTGGCGCGCGCCCGAGTAGCCTCCGCCGACAGCGTCACCGCCGCCCAGACGGCACAACGGAAAACGAACACAAGTGTTTCGTTCCCAGTGTTCGTTCCCATGGCACTCGGGCACGCGCTCTTCCCGCTCGTAGCGTCTGCCCTGACCTTGACAGACGCTTCGAACGCGTTCATAAACGGGGTATTCACACGAGGGAGAAATCCCTTAAAACACTTATTGTCGCCGGCATGAAACTAAGGTCATTGACGAAGCAGTGTCTAAGCAACACGCGTAGCGCATGTGCAAAGTTCTACATGACGTGGCTCCCCCAGAAAGCGGCTTGAAATACAAGAATGTCTCTGAAAGAAGCATGGGAAACCGGGCCCCCTACAGGCCGCAAATCCAAGAGTTGTCTGGTGGAGCCGCTTGCAACCAAGGCGAGGTGACGATCTATACAGCTGCGACGCGGACGGTGTTCACACAAACACAAGCACACACACACACACACACATACACATACACACACATATATATATATATATATATATATATATATATATATATATATATATATATATATATATATATATATATATATATATATATATAACAGAGAGACTCACGGACCTGCGTGCTGGTACCAGGGTGTCTCTTGTGGTCGTGCAGCGTTGACTTGAGTAATCGACGTGTGGTTCCAGGATACTGTCAATGTCTAAGGTCAACTCCGGTGCACCACAGTCTATAAATGCACTGCTTGCAGCAAGGAAGTCCCAGCCTAGGATGACATCATGGCTGCATGTGGGCAAAACAATAAATTCAACGTGATGGTGCTTGCCCTGAATATTTATGCGAGCTGTGCACATGGCAGAAGGAGCGATTGTTCTGCCTGATGCACTTTTTAAGTGTGAGCCAATGTAGGGTGTGGTAACTTTTTTTAACCTGCGGCAAATACTTTGCCCGATAACCGAAACAGCAGCTCCCGTGTCCACTAACGCCCGTAAGGGAAGACCTTCTACTTCAATTTCTATGACATTCTGTGGTGGCGTAGGAGGACTTAAACTTATGGGAGCAGTCGCAGTTGTGCCTCCGGGAACTGCGCTTACCAGTTTCCCCAGTGCGTCGCGCATCTCCGTTGCTAGAAGAGATCATAGGAGAGGGTGATCGACCGCGCGGGGATGGTGATCTGTGATGATTTAGGTGATTCGACGGCGAGGTGTGACGCTGCGGGCGTCCCTGTGGCTCGGGGGAGTTTGAGCGAAGCTCTGAACGGGGGTGAAGGGAGCGGCGGGGAGCCCACTGCGATGAGTTGTAGTAATCGCTAGGTACCTGTTCCTGACGGCGCCGACGACAGTTCCGCTGGACGTGTCCGGGGATGCCGCAGTAATAGCACACTGGGCGCGTGTTTATGAAAGGTGCCGTAGCAGGATGTCGGTATTGAGGTATGACGGGCGGGGGACTTGCAACAAATGTGGGTTGGCCCTGGTTCTGCCAAGATGGATGTATTGGCGGACGAGCGGCAATCTCCGCGTAGGTTGGGGTAGGGGGCGGCAGAGGCTGCATTGCTGCCACGACTTCCGCCTTGATAATTTCTGTGAGAGAGGAAGGCGTATTGCATCCGGTCTTTGTGGCAGCTGTGAGTGATGCGATTTCTTCGCGTACAATCTCACGGATGAGGTTTCGGAGACTCTCGCCAGTGTTCGGTGTTAGTGCGGCGATGGTGGGAGTGCTGTTGTTGTTGGGGTCTAGAGAAGACGATGAAATGCGACGAGTCGTCGCTTCTTGCAATCGGAGGCACTCTGCCGAGAATTGCGCCACGGTGTTAGGTTTGATGACTAGCAGCACTCGAAATGCCTCTTCGTCGATACCTTTGAGAAGGTGCTGCAGCTTTTCTGATTCAGGCATGTCCTTGTTGGCTAGGTTGATGAGAGCGAGAACATCCTCGATGTAGGAAGTGCATGTCTCCCCTTTTTGTTGAACTCGCAGGGCGAGTTTGCGCTCAGCGACATGCTTACGGGTTGTGGGCTTCCCGAAGACATCAAGCATGCGTGCTTTGAACGTTGTCCAGGTGTCCATTTCGAGTTCATGGTTGATGAACCAGGTCTGGGCGACGCTCGTCAAATAAAAAATGACGTTGGATAACTTGTGGTGGTCGTCCCAGCGATTGTGACGACTGGCTCGTTCGAAGGAGTCAATCCAGTCACTTACGTCGTCGTCGCCGACGCCAGTGAAGATGCCAGGATCGCGTTGCCGGGACGTTACTGTCCAAGCCGGTTGAGTGCCGGAGGTTTGTGTTGCAGTGGTCAGCATTGTTGAGCTGGTCGCGGAATCGGAATGGGCGGCGCTTACGGGGATGTTGCGGTTGCGGAGCTCCAGGCTTGCTCTCAAAGTGGGAGAGGTATGGGAAGACCGTTGATCACCTCCACCATGTATAAGGGAGACAAAGCGGGAGATACAAAATAGGATCTTTACTGGCTGAGCCCTGGAGCGCCAATCACCCCAGGAGCCCAAGCATGAGCCACGCACCGCCCGTGCAGGCGGTGTGCGGCTGAACAATGTGAATGACGATGGTGATGCATTTGCGTCCTTACAATATATATATATATATATATATATATATATATATATATATATATATATATATATATATATATATATATATATACCCAGCTCCATCACTGGCACAGTTAACCCGTAGCTACAGTGGGAGCTACGCGGTTGCTGTTCAAACCAACTGCCTCCCGTTCACCCGCTCTCTGCGCGTGGGGCGGGGAGCGTAATCAGGAGGCGAAAGGCGGACATGCAAAGGGTCCGGAGGAGCACGTAGATTCCACCGCACTGTCAGTTTAGGGCTGAACGGAGTATATGCTTTCATTGGGAGACTGTAAATCGGCCCTCCTGTTCTCCGCGTGCTTTATTTATATCTTCATACGTTAGGGGCCGACTCTGCATGCCCATGAAACCTGTACTTGTGGACAACTTTCTGTGGCTATACGCAGTCGAAGGTACGGAAGTGCGTGCTTCAGCGCCGATAAAAATTCACGCAGACTTCTCGTCTCGTTGCAAAAATGCCATCGAAAGTTTCGCAAAAATGTTGCTTGATGCGCACTAAAAGAAAAAAAAAATACGGGTGAAAGATTTCGTTTTTTTAATTCGAAAGAGGGGAGAAATCCCTTACCGAAAAAGCAACACCTTCAAGATAAGAAAGCCTACCGAGCAAAATTTGGCACTTAGGCTTTCTCATTTAGGAGGTGTTGGAAAAACCCAGTATAACTTTTCACCATCTTGATTATGGAACTGGAAATCTAACAAAAAATATTCTTCCTGCAAACCTGAAATCCAGATTGCAGACGAAAGAGCAATTTCTGAAAACCTCGTCCAGATAAGGTCCCGATTGATTTCCAGTCGCACAATCCAGATAGCGCAAAGTTATCACGGTTTCTTTTCGGTAGGGATGGCGTTGTCAGCCACTGGGTACGAGAGCTTCATCTTTCTGTCGTCACGTAAAGATAGGTGCCGCCTCCTTTCAGGATCGGCGCCTAAGAATCCAAAGCTCATGCACAATTCGCACAGGAGAGACGTCTTTCCAACTTGTCGACGCGCTGCCGTTTCGGGCTGCGAGCTTGCTTCCAGCAAAAGCAGACGCGCGTTCATCGTCTCGGCCGCGTAGATCGCCTCGCTCCATGAGAACGCCTTTGTACGCTACCTTCTCGCAAAAACATGAGACCGAAATCAGCGCTGTCGTTACGCCGATGCTCGACGAAATGGGTTAGTATTTAGCGCAGGGGTTCGTTGTCTTCGGAGTGCCAGTCTTTTGTCCCCAGGGCGTCGGCGGTTTCGGATGCAGCCACCGCAGCTGGGTACGCGTCAGCAGCGGCGCCATATTGGAAGCGTGCGAGAAGACTCTTTCCCTCTTATCGGAAAGTGGACCTAACGAGCGAACCAACAGAACGAAAGAGTCCACGGTCCAATCGAGTTCAAACCAAACCAAAGACGGCTGCGTACACCGGGGCAATAAATGCTAACGCATTTACGGTGAAACGCGAGGTCAACATGTGCGATGATACAGCGTGCATGTTTTGAATACTTATTGTTTATTCCGTCCGGGTGCTCGTCACTTCAGTGTTCAGGCGAAGCCTCTTCTCCGTCGGCTGTTCGCTGACCCTGACTTGCGCCGAGCCCTCGTGGCAGCTGCGATCCCGTTCCCGATTCATTTTCGCACGCCTTGACCGATCTTCTCCGAGTGCGCTCGGCGAGAGTGGGTCGAGACTCGGACCGGCTATTGTGTTGCTGCTGTTCGTGTTGGTCTTTACCGGCGCTCTTTCTACCTTCCTTTCACCGGGCCGATGGTAGGTCTTGCCGCACCTTTCGGGAAGGGTCGGATGGAAACACCGTGTCGAAGAGTTTCCCGAAAAGCGCCTGTCGTCTGTCGCCGGGCGCCTCGTTCCACCCAAGAGGGGGACGACGAGGCATGCAACCTGCGTCGCGATGAGGGCGGCCAATCTAACTTGCCAAATCGATTAAGGGTTCTCGCCCAGTCGCGGCGCGGGGTCGAGAAAGGAAATCCGTGCACGGATCATGGGCTCGAATGACGATGTCATTGCGGGCCCGCAGCCCGGTCCGGGTAGGCCAAAAAAAAAAAAAAAAGCACGTCGCGCTTGTCATTACCCCCCCCCCCCCCCTCAAAAAAAAAATAAAAGTTTGCTTATGTCCGTTGAGCTCCGCGGCCGACGTTATGCCCATTTGTGGTCAACATGTCCAACGAGATGCCCCGAAAAGGATGTCAAAATACGGAAGGAGCTCGAAATGTCCACTCAGTTGTCCATGCGAGATGAAATTGTCCATCATGCTGCGATATAATGTGTTGTGATGCACTGTGATAGGTGTGGCATGCAGTCCACGTTATGAGGAAACGACGATGCCGGCGTATAGGCATACAAATGATGACGAGAGAAATTCTCGATGGCGTATTTTATTTCGCGGTGCGAGGACGGAAGCTGTGTCAGTGTGCCGTCTATAGTCTTCATGTGACAAGGAACTGGTAATGACAGATGACGACAAGGAAGAGAAGGAGAACGTCTCAATGTTCTCCTGTCATCTGTTGACATCTGTCATTACCTCAGTTTCGGGTTTTTCACTAAAAATGTTTAATATACACCAGCTCCCTTGCGCCCTTACGTTCTGCTAAGGAACTGGTGCTTCTCCGGAAATTCGACACGTGTTGAAAAAATAGGAGACGGTGTATGTCTGGGAATGTTTTGTGTATCAAAACGAACTTTTGTGTCTCTTCAATGAAATAGCGGTTGTAAGACGGCGCTCTGTCTGTGTGCATATACAGTGATGTCTCGCTTAATATGGATGCCTCCGTTCAACCCAAAAATCGTTCATAATGTGAGTTGTCCATAATAACGAGACAAAAAATGCACGTACCTCTCCAGTACGTCCCTGAAAATGGTGTCCCTGGAAAATGGTGTCCATATTAACGGGACAGGACTGTACTCGTCCCTCGTCCTGCTTCGCGCTGTTTTTAATTTTCACAAATACGGAAGCTCCAATGTAATGGATTACCGTTACAAATTACTTTCGATTGACAAATAATGGATTACTTTACTCGTTGCGTTACAAATTACTTTTCCGATATTTTTCCCGTACACTTATCCAGAAAACATAAAAACAATTTCGATGTTTTCAAAAATGTTCCGCAACACTACTTTTCATTTCTCATAGGCACGAAGAAGAAAACACGATAAACACGATGGAATGCGATGGAAAGAGCCAGAGCCTACTCTGCATTGTCTTCTTGGTGTTTGTTTTTCGCATATTTGTATAAGCCTGGCACGTCTTCCTATATTGGCTCTAGCGAACCGACCTTACAAAAAAATCGTATTTTCTTTTCGGTTATTCTCCTCTTCAAGATGTTTACAATTTTGTTGAACTTGTTACCTTTATGCTGCTGAAATGCCTGCTCATATTGCTCCGTGTCTGTAATATGTGAATATTTTTAAAAAGCAGTGTGTCGAACTGGAACTGGAACTGAACCGGAACTGAACCGCTTATTTTGCCCGGGCTGGAACAGAACCCGAACCGAAATGAAGGTGCGCAGGAGTAGTGACATACATGACCGTGCACGCGCCGGTACGCTGCTCATCCAGAGACCGAAATGGGCAGGTGGCGGGTTTGGACCAATGACCCCTGGGTCATGCGGACGTCTCGTTGACCATTTGTACGGGCAGTCGTCGCATCCGACGGGTCTCGGTCTTGGCGGGCGTCCCGCTGAATCCCGCGGGGCAGCGTGAAAGGCGCCCGTGTTTTTTGTCGAGGGGCGGCCGCTTCTGCCCCCGCTCAGAGCCTCCCCGGTGGCCTTTGCTCGGATCGTGTTCGTCGTGCGGTGGCCATTGTCCGACCGGGAGCAGTGGCCAACTTCCGTCCGAGTGTGCCGCGTGTAGTCGTGACGGTCGCCTCTCCCTTTGCGTACTCTCGGAGCAGTCAGGGCGACTTCGGGGTTCGGCGCTCTCACTCTGGATCCATCGAGGTATTATGTTCGAAACGTGTTTCCTCTTTTTTTTCTTTTTGGGGGGGGGGGAATCGAGAGCGCTCTCTTCAATTTCTTCGATCCAGGACCCGAGCGACCGCGTGGAGCCGCTGTTGCGGGCTGACCGCGGGGACCGTGCGCGGCGTTTTCGGCAGCCGTTCGCTTTCCCGGCCCGGTCAGCGATATCGGGCGCCGTTTGAAGACGTCCGGATGGGGATAAGAGAAATGTTTGGCCTTTGTCGTGCACGCTTAGCGCTTTCGTGTGCCCCTTGAGGCTGCTTCAGACTTCCGCCTTCGGGTCTGGCCGAAGCGGACGATCCAACGTGAGTGTCACTTTACCTTCGGCAGAGACTCGCAGCGCGGGATTGGTTCGGATGTCCCGTCCATCGCAGGTTCTGTCCAACCTCGAGGTAGGAATGGTTCGGCTTCAAATTTTGCCAGAATCCGATCCATGTTTATCCGTTGAATTTTGACGGAGAAATTTCAGTATCAATGCCGACAACACGCGCTCGCAGAAAAAATACTACTGAACGAAAGGTCGCTGGTTCGACGCCAGCCGAGGGACAAGAGCGAAAAGTCTTTTCGGAGGAATATTAAAATTCGCAGATGTCACGTAAATGTTTTGGTACCTTTCGTGTCGCCGACGTGTTTTCGCTCAAGAAGTGAACGATGAGGCTTGTAATGGTTTCGCCTTTAGAAAATAAGCGTTCGCAACAAAACGGCCAGATGTCATCAGGCTAAGCCAGCTTAAAGCAAAGCAGGCATGAAGGCTCGCGACCCACGGGACGCGCCTCCGGGTTTCTCCTTTTGGAACACAACGCGCGACCTCCCTCGGGAAATGCAGAAATGCTGCCGGGAATTAAGGGCCCGCAATCTCGCAGCGGTGCCTCTGCAGGGACGGCCAGAGGAACCGTGACCTGCCAGTGCACCCTGCATCGCGGCGGCGCGGGAAATCGTCATGATTGTATAATGGCGCTGCCCACCGCCCCTTTCACTCGTCGGGGATCTGGCTTTGGAGTCGGCGCCCCTCGTGCGCGAGGAAGACGGCGTCTCTCGTGAGAGCTGCTCGTTCTGCCGTCCAGCGAGTCAGAAATTGCTCCGATTTCTCGACTCACTTCAATCGGGGACGCGGGAAAACACGAGTGCCGCCGCTGCCTGTCGTCCGGGGTTCTTTCGGAACTGTTGTAAGATTTTTAGGAAATAGAATTATTTTCGCCGGACTTGAACTGAAAAGCTTGGCTTTGAGAGTAATTTTTCGGACTATAACTGTCGGGCCAGTAATACGGTAGGTGGTCCAGCGAAAGGTTTCTGCCTTGGATACAAGGTCGCACACATCTCCAAAGCCCGACGGAGGGCAAGGAACGTGTGCTGGAGACGGAGCTTCTATCACGGACTTGTAATGTGAGCGAGACGTTTGCTTCCGCATCTACGAAAAAACAAAAACGAAAAAAACAGAAACTGGTTTGCAACTGGCCGCAGTTTGGCCTGGAAGGAAAATCGCGTCTTTGGTCATTAAAATGCGCTTATTTCGCCCGACTAAAAACTTTTGCGCATCGTCTTCGGTTCAACTCCGTTGTCAATAAGTGTTTCTTGTGACCTCGAATACTTGGGCGTCGAGAAGCGCCCGCATACTCGTTGCCGATGATCGATTCCCCGGCCCAAGTGGCGAGCGGCGGAATCGCACGTATTACGGAAGAATGCCGGCCTTCATATGCAGGCCGATTCGACACGCGAACCTAATCCGAGCCGCTATTGAATCCGCCTGTTTCATTGGAGAGGCACTCCGTTCTCAAATTTTATTCTGGGCGCCGCCATTTGGGTGCTGAATGGAGAGCGGCCGCAATTGGCGATCGATTAAAACAAATGCCTACTTCCTGTGTTTTAGGTGAGCTGCGTACGAACGTTTTGCCCTGCCGCACATTCCTTGATCATATCCGAAGGGCAAAAGATCGTTTCTGTAGTATTCGTAGCCGGCCAGAAACAAAGCACAGCCGTCCATGTTAGCTAGTTGACTCTTTTTGTTCCCCTCAGCCCCAGGGCTTATACCACATCTCCCCCTCTTTATTTTTCTGTCTTTTCTTTCGTATGCATAGGTTCATGTCTCTGGACCGGCCTTACTATACGCGTCCGCTTCTTGTGACTGGAAGGTGGGAAGCCGGGCACGACCGTTCCTTGATTTCAGACGGTCTCCTCAGCTTCTTGGGCGTTTCCTACGACTGTTGCCATCGTTTCTTGGTTGCTGACGCTCTCGTCAGCTGCTTGGCCGTTCTCTACGGGTATTGCCATTGGAATCAAGTGGAATCTGTTCAGTCTTTACTATGCTTAGGACCGGGGTGGTCTTGCAGTTCTCTTCGCGAGTCCGTCGGTCCTCTGGTCAGTGATCCACACTTTTCCCCCTTCCTTAATTGGCTTCAAGGGGCCCTGTCTCTTGTCCAAATTTGTTTTCTGTGTGAGCTGGTGCTTTTCCTCCCATTCCCGGAGCTCAGGGATCGGGAGTTTTCTGCTCCAGAAGATGGTTTGCCACTGGGAGTCCTTGCGAATGCGGCGCCCCATGAAAAGTTCTCCATGGCTGAAGCCATTCCCCAGTGGCGTTGCTCGGTGCAGGCATCATCAGTTTGTTTCCAGCTGGCCCTAATTATCTTCACGCCAGCTTCGACAAAGCCATTGCTCTGCGAATGCAGAGCAGTGGCAACAGCTGCGTCGGCTCTAACAAAACGGGATAAAAACCGTTGTAGCCGACGCTGCAGTTGCCATAGCAACCCGTCGTCGCAGCCGTTCCAATTGCACTTAGTCGAACTGGACGCAAGTGTGTGAATCGCCCTTGAGAACAGTGTTTCTCCGCCGCGACGCAATACACCGAAGCATCTCGCGCTTCCAACGCCACCAAGATACAGTAACAATTTTTATTTCACGTACAAAATGCATGTTTTTGAAACAATTTTGTTGTTGTTGTTTAGAGTAAGATTTTAAGTTGTGTAAATGCGCTGAATCCGGCACGAGCGGTCGATCGGTCCTGTCTGTCTCCGCCTCAGCTAGAGTCGCTGAATGCTCCCAGTGAGATCCGAAACTCCCAAGCTTCGTTTTAGAACCGAGTCGCGGCGCAGTAGTCCAGCTCCAACCCGTCTCCAAAAATGGCGCTGCCCTGTGCGGTCGAAGCGAAGCGCGTACAGTGTGTGCGTTCGTCCCCGTGTGAACTCTTCAATCCAGGTTCCTGGCCTGTGGCGACACTGGCTCGTTTTTATTAAAGTTCTTTCCCTCGTTTCGAGCAGTGCGTGACTTGGTCCTCTGCTCGTCTCTCTGCTCCCTCTTGCCTCGAAACACATCGAAGTCGAGCCGGCAATCTTCTTTGGCGAACCAGATTAACGGCTACATGATTAAAAAAAAAAATATATATATATATATATATATATATATATATAATATATATGTATATATGTATATATTCCACTTTTGTTTGGTCTTAAAGGGATTGTCCGGTCAAATTTTGTGTTTCGAGAAAAACAATTGAATATCATTCTTATTGCCTCGAGACGCATCTTGTGCAATATCTGAATTTTATATGCCCCTCTGCATGAGTAATTGAATTTATACTGCTCCAATCGCACTCTAGCGTAAACGCTGTTTTCGGTGGCAACATGGGAGCTCTGACGTCACACAACACAAAGCGAGCATTTCTGTCTCGTCGTTTACCTGCGAGTGAACGCCTCAGCGTGCTTCGTTTTTGTTGTTGTGCTCGACTTGTTTCGTGGTTGGGTGAGATTTTTGTTGCGCGGTTGGGTGCCACAACCACCGGGCAGCACATGCGAGCCAAGACATGACGTTCCACACTTTTCCGCGAGACGTGCAGTGACGAGCAAAATGGATCGTCGCCGTGCGTAGGGACTAGGTTCCCGTCAAGATCGAGATCCCGCTTATGCAGCAATCATCTCACAGAAGAGAGCTACGAGCTGAGCTCTAAGCGGACAGAAGGCTCGTAAGCTGAGGTGTGATGCTGTGCCAACGATATTAAACTACGTCCATCCACTCCTCGCCCAAATCGGATCAATCAATTTGTTTATGCAGCGAAACCGAAACCAACAGCTAGACCACCTGGAAACGATCCCAGAAGTTGTATTTAGCACGCGTGCAGCCAAATTCTGTTTGACCCGCATGTGCAAATAGAGCGTGGCTACGATTCACCAAGCTCGTCCAAGTCAAGTGACGACATGCATTTGAACGATTCGCCGGTTGCCTTCGACCCGCGGTCATCGCCTCTGAGGGAAAGACCCGCAGCCTCATCACCGATCCAGTGGATCCGCCGATATGTGCACCCAGATACCGCTTCGTGTACCTAGTTGCCGCTTCAGAGGCGAAATCTGCATCATTTGCTTTGCAAGCGCTCCTAATTCGATCGGTGGCCGTCGCAGTTGTGTTTGCGCGAAACGGCATACGTTTTCTCGAAGCTTATTGCTGTTTTCGAGTAATATCCTGCTAAAAGGCGTGACTTTTTTTGCACACGCTTGCGAACTGCAATAAAAGAACCGTATATTTCAGTAGGGTACAGCCTAGGACAGTGGTTCTCAACCATCAATGTTTCGCGGACCTCTTGTGGATCGGCGGAGATGATGGAGGACCCCGTTCGTGGTGAGAGGAGAGGAAAGGTATAGGTTAAATATAATAATGATTTAATAAATGGATATAACTAAGGGCTAGTGTGAAGTAGACCTCTCTTATTGACGTTCACACGAAAAAACTCGCGCGAAAACTAAAACATTTCTTTTCGACCTGAAAAAAAAAAAAAACTTTTATTGCCGGGCTTGACTGATGAGGCAGGGCTTCGCGGACCCCTAGAATGCCTTCGCGGACCCCCATTTGAGAACCACTGGCCTAGGAGACTATATAATTCGAAACAAAATACAAGACATCCATCGACCAACGCTTGTTATCCCGACCATCCGAGAAACCTTTGCGTTTTGTGACGTCACGCAGCAGCTACGGATGTCAGCCATTGACACTGGCGAAATTCGGGGTGCAGTTTCGTACATACGCTCATGAAAGGTTTAATTAATAACGGGAGATCATATATCAAAATAAAAATGTTGTTTGTCTACATGAAGGCTCCTCGACGTAACGAGCGCGAAAGCTTAAGTACTTCCGGTTTCGACCGGACGATCCCTTCAACTCATCGATGCCCAGAGATTCCCAGCCGTGCGTACCACAGCAACCATGGTAGCGCAGGAAACGTTTTTTATATGTTGCTTTAGTTGTCTTGGGCCCGGCTCCAAAATGGCCGACTGGTAACTTCCCGCAGGCTAAAGCAGCCAATCCGAACTGGAATCTGCGGGATTGATTTCCGGTAAGCGGACTGAATGGAATTCGGTACTCTTAGAACATTCAGTGACTATAGCCTCAGCGAGAGGCCTGCGTCCACAGTACCTGAGCTTCGCACAGCCTACCTTCGCCGACAAACGTTCGCGTTTCGCAAGCGGCAATAAGTTGCCGCCGATCGTTGGCCACCTTGCGGCGTCTTCCAAAATGGGCGACTCCCTCGCCGGGGTGAAGAGGTGGGGGAAGGGGAGGGGGGGCGGGAGGGAGGGGGAGGAAGGAGGGAAAGGAAAATGTAATGTTTTTGTTTTTTTTTGCCCGATTCCTTAAAGGTTATTCTGGAAGACGGGAGGAATCATATGTTTGTAGGAATAATTGAAAACGAGCGTGTTGTTTCGGGGCTTCGGGGCGGGATGAAAGTCCTTTTCCGTCCCCGTCCTCGATGTTTTTATCCTTTCACGTATTCGTACCATATGTTTGTCTTTTGAGACTTAAGCTAGGTGGCGCAACCTGCCGCCCGTTACAAACGGTATAGATGCATTACATCCGGTCTTGTGAGGTGTAGTTTCCCGTATAGGAGTGCAATGTCGTCCTGTATTGAAAATCGCAGTCGCGAGGATGCCGCCGACGTCGCGCTGACGACGACCGCCAAAGCGGCCAGCTTGTTGCGCGAGTCCTCCATGGAGGAATGCAGCAAGACTCTTCGCGTACGCGCGTAATTTTCTAAAAATAGCGTACGCTAAAATAGCACGCGCGTAACGCGGTTAGCGTTCGGCGCATGCGCAGTGGCGACGACGCTGTTCTTTGCGTTCGCTATTCCAAAAGTTCCCGTTATCGCTCCGACGGACGGCGTTTCCATTTCGAATCGTCTCCTTCGCGAACTTCATTTCTTCCCGTCCGCGGCACTGCGCTGCCTAGGACTGTGACGCCACGTCGTTGGAATCATCCCCCTCCTCCTCTGCTTGCCCCTTAATCCGCTGGTTTTTAAGTTTCTTTTGTTATGTCTTATGTCTTATGTCTTCTGAGCGAGTTCGTTCGTGGCGTTTTTCATTCGTGTGCGTGTTCGAGTGTGTGCGCTCAGAGCTGAGATGTGCGTGCGTCTGTATGTAAGCGTGCACGAAACCAGAGTTATGCGCGTGCGTGCGTAATCTACGCGCTTGTCCGTTCCGGCGGGCCTTGAAGGAGCGCAATAATTATGCGCTAGCGCGGTCGACGTCGCCGGCGCCTTCTTCCGCGCGTTGTTTTCTTCTTCGTTGGGTAGCGCTTTGCTTTGTAGCGGTTCTCGGGTATCCCTTTCCACGTCTTATGCCACTCGTTGCTTTAGTTTGTAGTCGTCGGCGATTCGAGGCTGTCCGCTATCGCCGCTATGCGTTTTCCCCGTGCACACTGCAGTCGCTTCTCCGGCTCACATGCAGGCGACTGACGTCGCGAGTTCGGCGACTGCTGGGCCTTGGGCCTTGTGAAAGGGGTGGGCGGGAACAGGTGCTCTGTACGCCTCCCTATTGTGCCCATACCAGCGGGCTCGATTTCGTTTATTCGTTACTAAGCGGAGCGGTTTCCTCGTCCCAGTTCACTGCGGGGCTTCTCGGACAAGCTTATGTGCATTAGGACTAGTAAGCAGTGGACCGCAATGTGGCCTATTGAAATACACGTGCCACAATCTGTCGTGAGCGTTTACAAAATTGACGACCCGTTCTGACCTTTCTTTTCGAGCCTACGATCAACTGGTATACGCGCACGTAGAAAATCTTTCCGATAGACGGAAATTAGAATTCGCCGTTCCAGAACCTAACTTAACGGCATATGTCACTGATACTGCCACCAACGGTCGAATGTGCATGCCCAGTTTGGAAGCCGTTCGCGCGAGACAACGTTTGCAAAATGCGAAGTAAAGCTGCCCGATTTATTTTCCATCGCTGTCGAACCACAAACTCGGTCTCTCTGCTCAATCCGACCACGATGATGTCGACTGGGATGAAAGTATTTTTTTATTCGCTTCGATGGTTATCGACATTCACAAGTACGTTTCAAATATGCATGCAAACTTTAATAACGCAACGAGAGCGAAACGCAACAAAATTGTTTTGCCTCGTCACTTTAACGCGTTTTTGTTTTAATCGTCGTTAAATCTCTCGAGGAATAGGACTATATCGGCAAATGCTCTAAAGTGCATATGTCTTTTTTTTTCCTCCTTGGTAATATACTGACTATTAGGCGGCGCTTTCCTACTAACCCTGCTTTCACCTCACGGCTGGCGGTACATTCAAAATAAATAATAATAAAATAATGATGGTTGTTTGCTCCTCCGTTTCTTGTTTTATTGTTGGCTGATTTTGTCTCGTGTAGCTCTTCGGGTACTTGATTAGGAATCTCAGACGCATAAACTCTAGGCAGTGGCAGTACCTAGGGTGAGCGCAACTTGTCTCGACCAGTCTGTGGCGGAACACAACAGCACCGGCATCTGAAAACCTATCGACGGCATATGAAAAAAAAAAAAAGAAGAAAAAACTCGGACTGGTTTAGGCCAAAAGCGACACATAACTTGTTACACTAACCGACTTGGCTGTTCTGTTGTCGAAACTTTTCCAAGGGGGTTGCACAGCGAGGTTCTTTTGGTCGGCTTGCTTTCTTCGAAGAGGTCCTCTCCTCGGCAGTGCGAGGCGCGAATTAAGGACGGGGTCAACGGCCGTTTATCCGGAACCAGGAATTTCTCCGCCTTTCGCTACTCGTCTCAGCGATCTTTCCGTTCATCGTCGCACCAAATCTCGTTCACCGGTTCTTTGCGCGCTGGGATGGAAGCGGACTGCTAAGCTCTCGTATTGCAAGTCGCTTTTGGAATTGGGAGTTCAACCATGGATGACGCAATATCGTCGAGCCGTGCCTCAATAGTGCCCGCGTTTCTTTTTACTTGAAGAATAGATTGTATGTTGCCACTTGAAGAAAACGAATTGCGTCGTTTCCGCCGTAATTAAAGTCGTTCAGTCATTGACACAGTCGCACCATTGACACGTTGGTTTGTCCTCAAAAAGTACTGCTTACTCCCTTGTTAGAATTTCTTTTCCCGCCTGATCTCACGCTCTTGTTCTGTTTACTGTAAGTGGACGTTACAGTTGAAGCGCTCTGGCATCTGCATATTTGAAAAGTGTGAGGATAAAAAAAAGTGTGTGCACGTGTAAAGTTTGGGACAGATGTTTTGGTCTCGTTGCTTTCGGTGGTGGTGGGGGTGTTTGCCTGACGTGAGGTTTTTCCTACTCGTTGTTGCCTTCGAACTTAAGACGGAGTGTACAGCAGGGAATCCAAACTGGAATTTGTTTCGTCGTCGACATATCTCTGTCAAGGGCACGTCGGTTTGTAACGAGACGAAGCAGCGACTCCTCTTTTGCATGTGTGTTTTCTCTCGCTTGTCTCTCAAAGTTTGCTTGGTGTCCTTACCGATACGTTAGCATTGTAGAGTTAAGGATGGAAAGAGGTATGGTATGAATTGTGCTTGCATCTTGCGCCTGGTATGCGATGGTGTACGCTGCGGGAATCGTGTTTAGTGTATGGTATGGACTTCACGGTACTTTCAGTTGCATTTGACGCAGTTCCCGCTACAATACCTTTTGTGGCGCAGAATTAAGTATGGTAAAAAAAAACTCATTACGGGGATTTTTTTTTTTTTTAAAGAATAGATTAGACATTTTATGTATTTACACAGCGAGAGGGTCGGTCTGACTTTGGGTTACTTAACCTCTCAGTGTAACTTCTGCACTTGTGTGCACTGCGCATCGGGTGTATACCGAGCCGTTTTGGCAAAGCACGTAACAGAGAAAAAAGAAGTAAGAAACAAAGGTGCTTGGTATTTGCTAAGATCTTCGAGCGAACGTTGCCCGTGTGCGTTTTCGAGTTTCGACAGGTGTCCCAAACACGAGCCCGGGGTGGAGTCTGTCATAAGTCCTGTCTGGTGTCCGCTCCATTTCCGCCTAAACCGCGAGTCCGTTGGGGCGCCGCCTGCGAACTGCCCGCAGCCACACCGACGCGGGAGCGTATTGCGGCAGCCAAGGCGCGCATCCACTTCCACGCTCCGCTGGTCCCGAAAAACCTCGAACCGAAGGAAAGCTGGCGGTTGCGTGACGCTGGCCTGGCTCGGAGGAGCGGACGCCTGACGTAGTCGAGGAACCCGGAAATGAACTTGCCCTTGCCGTCTGCGTCTCAGGCGCTCGCTATTGTTCGCAGTCTCGCGCCTAACTTTGGTTTTACGCCTGCTGTTGGACGATGCTGGAACCGCCGATTGGCCTCGGAAATGACGTCGCCAATAACCATGCGTATGTCATTGCCATACCGAAGAAAATCTATCGACACTGGAAACAAAAAGACACGAAAGACACTGCACAGCGTTGAATTCAAATCTAACCGAAGAAAGAAGAAGAGCAAAAACGCGCCATCGTGATATGAGAAGCTCTGAGGAGGGCCTGGCTTCACTACGTTTTGATGCGAGCTGAACTGAACCGAAGCACTGTCTGGGGAGAGTCTTTCCAGCCCATAGCTGCACCCGGAAACTACCGTACGTTATACGCGCGAGTGCTCAAAGTATTTGGAAATTTGTTAGGGACAGCATTTAGTGATTTGCAGACAACCTGCCGCGTGCGGCCGTTACAGACTGGAATGGAAGGGCAGTGTGATAACCCGCGCTGTGCAGTTTGAACGCTTCCGATCGCCTGGGCTGTGTTCTTGCGAGTGAGTTTGTCTTCGACGGATTCTCGTTCCATTGCGCTCGCTGTGTAAATAGCGCGGTGGTTTGGCGCTCACCTGCTGAAGACAACGGACTGCGACGCCATATGCCTCAGCGGGGCGTTGCACGGCGATCCGGCTTTGTGCGCACGCGCGGGGCCCAGACCTGCAAGCGCGGACTTGTCGACAGTTGCACTTCTGAAGAGCTGCTATCTCACCCCGACCGACGCTCTACAGGAGTGGTACTTCCTCCCCTGAAGGGGTGCGAACAGCGGAGTGTAGAAGCAACCCAGTTCGCGGCGGCATGACCTGCTCGTGGAGTTGCTTAGTTGCTAAATGTGACCTGGCGGAAAACGCCAGCGTGTTTACTGCTGAACAGAATGTTTGGGCGCAAACGAGCCGGTGATTGATGTTTGAACATGATGAACTATAACCCCGAGACCAGGGAGAAAGACGACGATGAAGGAGAGGAAGAACGGGACTCTCAAAATGTGTGTTTCTCTCGCTTCCGCAGAGCGAGAGAAGTTGGCCTCCTCAGAGCAAACTTTGAAAGACAAGCGAAAAAGCCGGAGACGCTCGCAGACGAACAACGCGTTCTTCCTCGCAGCTCGTAACCACGTGACCCCGACTGAAGGCAGTTGGAAACACTCTCACTCCCTGTGAAATGGAACTTTTTTCGTTCCATTGGAAAACGAATCAAACAGCGCAAAAAGCGCATTGACAACGGCATCACGTGTACGCCAGCAATAGAAACGGGAACAATAATTGCACGCTGGATAACTATGCAGATAAAAACACCGCCCAATTAAAAACATCCAAAGAGTATTTGTAAACAAACCACAAAGTCAGAAATAGCGTAGAAAATGCAAAACATAAAGAGTGATAATTATGTTTACAATAAAGATTGGAAATCAATAAAGAAAAAAGCACCACGTGCATGTGATACTAAAACGCTTTAACTATAAGACCGTAAAAAGCGAGTACTCTCGAACAGGGCTGTCCTAGTCCGCAGACTACCTGACCGACCTAAAAGCCGCAAACGTGGACTAATCGTGATGGCGGGCGGTTGTGCGAGAGCAAAGCCGAGAGAAGAAAGAGGAGGGACAGTACACGGCTCAAACAAGAAGCGCTGCTTCAAGGAGGCTGTTCGATACCATCTTTCTTGGGGTGTGTTCAGTCAGATCTAGGAAAGTGCACCGCGACAACGCCCTTTTTAGTCTTTTTTTTTAGCCTTCGACTACGCTCTCAATTACGGCTGCACCGAGGGATCCTGGGACGGTCGGGAACGACTCCGAGAAAACCACCATCGACTCCTCACTTTTTTTAACGTGTAAAGGTTTCGCTTCGGTCCGGCGCCGGAGCTGCGGTAGCCACCGATCACCGACCGCACGTTTCCCGCACAAAAGTGCGAGGCCCAAATAACCACCAGCAGCCGCGCCCTGGAGCGTCAGTTCGGGTCACCGTGGATGGAAAACGCCTTTGTTTTGGCGCCAGTCTGGAAACCGTGGGTACGCCTCAGAAATGTCGCGCACTTTCAGACGATCTACCCACACCACCAGCAAGATGGCGGCGCCCAGTGGCTAATACCCGTGCCCATAGGCGTAGACTATGGGGGCAACGGAGCTCGTGCCCCCACTGGTGAGATCCAGGAGACAGAGCCTCCGAGCCAGGCCTTGATCTTTTTTTTTTTTGCTCGCGGCCATGTTGTTGGCTTAAAGTCATGGTTGCCAGTCATCTGTAGCTTTGTCTGAAATGCACAGGATACTTCGCTCCATGTCCGTGCACTCACGCAATAGGGCAAACTAGGTCGCTTGCGGGCACTGGAGGGCAAACCAGCATTATTATTACTATTACCGAGACTCTGTTTACGTGCCATGTAACGAGCTTCTGAAGTGGTAGGATGCTGGACGGAATACCGTCCACGTTGCTATTGACAAAATACGTAGGAAACGGGATCCCAGCTAGCTTGCGTTCGCTTCAATGCTCCAGCCCTGGCTGAGGCGTGACGCGCGGCACCCCCGCGGGGAGCGGAGAGCCGATACTCTGGGCTGCCGCCCCCCGGGAAAATGGAAAGTGACGCCGCTGCCCGTACCCATGGGCAACTCGAATGCCGTTTACAACGAATGGCATTTGTGTGATCGGCGAATCAGCCGGCAATCTGCCGCGCGTGGAACGCGCTACGCCCCGGAGTGCCGCAAGCTAATTGGCCGCCCGGGTCAAATGTCATTCGTTGTAAATGGCATTCGAGTTGCCCGTGTGGCACGGGTATTAATTGCAAAAGTCTTAAAAGAGAAAAGGGGGGCGGGGAGGATTGTTCGTGTACAAGACTGGGTGTGAACCACGCCCTCGGTGCTGCCATCGCGTTGTAGGCACGCAATATATCCTAGTCGTTTTCTTTTATTTTATTGTTTTCCTTTCGACGTACGTAAGGTCTACGGCGCCCCCAGGTTTTCTGGGACATAAACCAGCGATCGGTTATTGCCCGATGCAAAGGCCACGTATTTCTATCACCGTGGCCAAAGCGATAAATGACATTCCCGTTAGCTTTTGACTCGGAAGCAGAGATAAATGCGAAGAAAGTAAAAAGAATAACAAATATTTCGATACATTCCGAGTGATCATTGTGCAAGCCGCTACTCCAAAGAAAAAAGAAAGTTATAAAATGGTTTCTTTTGAGCGTGACTCGATTAGAAGTCCGGTGCACGTTCCCGATTTCCAGCCCGCACACGGGGTGCGCGAACAAATCACCGCGCATTTGTTCTTCTTATTTTTTTTATTGTTCCAGTCTGGGTGGTAATTCTTTCACGTCGTCTCGGCGATGAATTCCTGCTGAGGGGCTTTTGCCTCTTGCTCAACAATCGGTTTCCGTCGTTTTGCCTCCGGCCATGGCTGAGCTTTTTATGTTCTGGTCTCTTTTTGTTTCGTGCGTGCGGTGTATTTATTTCTCCTTCTTCTGGGAGTCGCCAAGTGCTCGGACGCCGCCGGGAATGCCTACAACGCTCGCTATACGTGTGCCCCGAAGGGAGTGAATCTGGTTCTGTGTGCGCTGCCGACAATAGAGGAGAAAAAGAACTCTATAGTTGCAGTGCGAAAGAAGTACGTCGATTTCTCTGCGCAAAATGTACTCGGCCGTGCACCTTTTTTTTTTTCCCTAGATTTTGACGTTAGGCCGCTAGGGTGGCGCTGCTGTCGGCGCATGCGCAGACTTCGACGTCAGTCTGTGCGCACGCTCAAACCTGCTGGTGTCGCCAAACGCGGGTTTGTTTGTAAATAGCGCCGTTTTTGAACTTGAAATCTGTTTAGTCTCCCTTCAGATTGCCCCTGTTGAAGTTAAAGGCTGCCTAGATCGGCAAAATGCTAAATCCGCCTTTTGACGCAATGGTTCGACTATAGAGGGTGTTTCTTTTCTTAAGCTTAACAACCTTGTTTTACAGAAAAAAAAAAGCTGCGAAAGCTACACTAATGTGGTTTGTGTAGGTCAGTTATACGGTCAGGGCGGCATAGTAGAGTGGGCTAATTGTAATAATCAGTCGACTAATGAACTAAAATGTGTTAATTAATGTTTTCATTATTTGCAGATATACATGGGGTTCGAATGAGAAACTTGCTGAGCGTCATCGGAAACCATGAGATCGGTCAATATTAGGAAGACTCGGAGCACGTGGAAAGCCCGGTAGTGTGCTAAAGTTACCACCCGTGCAGCAGGAGCCAGGCTACGCGTGTGATAAGGCGCCCGCGCGATTTTTCTGTCTCTTATCATAGCCCCAGCCTTGTGCCTGTTGCACGAGTGGTAACTTTAGCACGCTGCGCTTCCCACGCGCTCAAAGTCTTTCTAAAATTACCTATTTAGTGGTTTTTAATGACGCTCAATAAGTTTCTAATTGGAACCATGCGTCTATTCTCGATAATTAAAAAGTTGATTAACACATTTTAGTTAATTATTTTATCTCTACGATTTGCCTCTCCCCTTGGCCGGATAGCTCACCTGCACGAACCGATTTCGTGTAGTTTTCACGGCTTTCATTAAACAAATCTGTTAAGCTAAAAAAAAAAAGAACAAAACAGCCTGTATTTTGTTTGCAGCCACCTCGGTGGCCTTTAACTGCCAATGATATTAAAACAAAACACAAAACATTAAAACGTCTCGGTGTCTCTGAGCCAACGCCCTGGCCTATGAATCCCTATTTGTCGGGTTCGAGTACCGGCTGAGTAGTCCGCGATCTGACGGAGGCCAATCTGAGATTTCGGTCGCACGTGAACAGGTCTCTCATTGGTCGAAATGAACCCGCGGTGTTTTTGCTGGTCTGCCTCGTAAAACCCTAAGATCTTAATATTTTTACCTTAGGTCGGAGCGAATTGAACGCTACGGGCTGATGAAGCCAGGGAAGCAGCGCAGAGGTCGTACAGTTCGTTCTCTTACTGGGCCTCTGCGATCGGGCTCAACCAAGTCCGGTGGGCGATTGTCCCTGCGGAATTAGAAAGATTACAAAGGAGCAGTGCAACAATTTCGGTGCTTTGCTTAAATAATTGTGGGAGTAGGTGTCTCGATCCTTCTGAAGTAAAGTAAAACCGCCTTTGCCTGCATGTCCTAGTATTTATTAAAAGTAAAGAAAAGAAAGAAAAGGCTGAAGATTAAGGTTTTTGGCATTTCTCAACTCCTTCGCCACCTTCCGAGTCACGTGCGCTGTGACGTGAATGGGGGACGTGCGGGGTTCCGGTGAAGATCTCTCTCTAGCGCCATCAGTGAGCAGCGAGAACTCACCCGCTCGCGACCATATGACCACGTGCTTGCGCCGCGCGATCAACATGGCGAAAGGTGGAAAGTGCCAACGTGCTCCTCCGGGTCCGGCTTCTGGTGGCTCATTGTAGTAGCAGATAGAGCTGACGGTTTTGTTGACCTCGGATAGATGGCGCCACAGAAACTCCCTATAATAAATGCGTTTTTTTTTCTCGATGGTACTAGTTTCCGGACGTATTTGTATTTATGCTGGAACGCGAGATTTATAGAAAGATTACCCTTTATCACAATACGTTCGCGTTTTGGGGTCTAAAGTCAGATGCCCGATCGACTTAGTGAAGAAACTGTATTTGTCTTGTTCTGCCGTGATGTCCACTCTAAAAGTCAGCCACGGTCGAGGTGGCGACTGCCCGTTCGACGTGACAAGGCACGTTTGACGCGGAATTTTGCAAGTGAGACTGATACTCTACAGATAGAGTTACTATGGTTATTCATAAAAAGAGTGCGGCTGTCGGTTTCGAATACGGTTTTATTCGTGTGTGGGCGCGGGCGGTATATAAAACTACGGCCTTACATGCTTGTCCGGCAGATTCGAACAGCTGATTAATGACAGCGTTCAGACTGCTGAGCAGGCACGTATCAGGGGAGGTCCAAGTGCTGGACCTCATCCTCCATCCCCCCGAAACAATATCCTGGCTACGTGCCTGCTGCTGAGTACAATTCAATGTGACATTATCATAATATTTTTATTGTTTTCCAAGGATTGATCCTTTTAGCAACTACGTTCAACAATTAAGGCGGAGGAAAATTATTTGGCCCTAAAGACGAGCTACTGAACAATAAATTAAAATTTATCTCGTGGAAAAGATTTTAAGGTGGGTACTTCATTCTTGTCTCTGCCATTGTTAGAATCTCTGGCAGAACTTAATTCTGATATAATCAAATTTGTCTTTTACATAACCATTCTGCACGATGATGTAGCGCCATCCAAGCAAACGGAAAGGGACACTGAATTCTCAAAACAGCTTCTAGACATGAAGTCTACCTGCTTCGCGTGCTGTGTGCAACCTGCTACCGAGTTTGTCACTTAGAGGACTTGCAAGCTCATCGACTAAAATTCGGTGGGCCCGTAATCGCCGGACCGCCAACAACTGTGCACTACGTATTACATAGGTTCGCAACTGATCGGGAATAAACTCTAGAACAACACGATGATGCAACCGCAAGTCTTTCAACTCGCGTAGCAACGAACAGAGGCTTATCTGTCACAACAAAGGGTCTGCGAGCGCATCACCGAAACGCACAAAAGACGTTCAAGGAACTAATCCACTCTCACCTTTAATAATTAACGGTACTCAGTCTCTTGCCCTTACTCGAAGCATTAAAGGAAAATTTCTCAGCGCGTGACAAAGAAACGGCAGTCGTATTCCATTCAGGACCTCCCCACCACACCCCGAAACGCGTACTGGGGCGACGTAAACAAACCTTGAGCATCCTTCAAGATGGCGTCCGCTGCCCAGTGTATCCAGCCAGGATGGATGAATGGATGGTAATGACTATACCCTTTGTAACGGGCGGTAGCTTGCGCCACCTAGCCTATAAGTCTAAAAAGACAAACATATGATTCCTCCCGACCTTCTCCCCCCCCCCCTTCCCGACACCCCACAATAAACAACAACAACAACAACTAAGCCGATTTTCTCCCCCTAACCATCACCAGGCAGATTGGGATATCACCAGGATGACCTTCGGGGCATCGGGCAAAAAAACTAAAAACGTCACCCCCGCCTCTTCCCCCTGGCGAGGAAGTCGCCAATTTTCCTCCTGGTCACACCTTGTCGGTCTTACCCCTGCACCGTACTCACTGGGGGACAGGATGGAGACTTTGGGCCGGAGCCACGCGGGAGGGAGTCCCAATTTTCCTCTGTCCTGCTCGTCTCCAGCTGTGCTAGTTAGTTGCGCATCATTCAGTTTTCCCTTGATAATTTCTACCAATTTTCTAATCGCCTTTTTGCGACTGTAGTCCTTTTCTTTTCCGTCCTTCCATCGTTGCCAGCAAAACCCAGGGCCTTGTCCAAATCTGTTAACCCCTTCATGGAGGGCAGGGCGAAGCCCGTGCACTTCAAAACCAAGTGCTCTGGTGTTTCGCTCTCATTATGGCAGGCGGCGCATAATGTGTCTGTCTCCTGAAATTTAGCCCTATACGTCTTCGTCCTCAAAACTCTCGTTCTCGCCTCAAATAGTAAAGAACTTCCCAGTGAATTGCCAAACAGATTTTCCTTTCTTATGTCCTGTTTTTGTGACCTGTACACTGTTAAAGCTGATGTTTCTTGCATTCTTACCTCCCACATTTTTCTTTCTGCCTCTTTCACTCCGTTTTACACTGAAGTAGTCTGCTCAGCCCCATCACTAGTGTGTAGGTATTTAAGTATAACCTTTCGGGTTCGATTTGTCCATTTTGTGTTTAAACGTTTCACGTATGAATACTCGAATATCTTCCGTGCCGGATCTAGCTTTTTTTTTTTCACTGTTGTCAGACTTTTTGAAAGATGTCTGTAACGCCTATACTGAAGGCCGTTTTTTCAATGAACAGAAAGTCGCTTCCGATGTTTCGAACCGGGTACCATTGTCATAAGGTTATGGAACGGTCTCTTCCTTTTCCAAGCGGTGGCATTTGAACATTCCGGCCGACGACCCGCCGTTTAACGACACCGGTTGTTTGGACGAACGTCGCGGAAGTGGACCGGACCGACAGGAAGTTTCCGGCGCGAAGACTGCCGTCTGCTCTTCCGGGTGCCGTCGGTACTGCGGGGACGGGACAGGCGTAATTAGGCGACCGCCTTTGTCTTCGGGCGACTGCTTTCGCCGCGTAGAAGGTGAACGAGTGGTGAAAGGTAGACAACAGAAACCTGCTACCTGCACACATCAAGTGATCCAAATCCCGCCTTCATAAAAAAATAAAAAAATAAAAGACTTTATTGTGAAGGGTTAGTTAGGCCCGCTTCAGACGGGGCATACTTTTGCAGCAATTTTGAGGTTGTTGGCAGGTTGTTCCCTAGCTTTCCCTAGATCGACACGAATTGCTGAGATCAGGTCCGGCTCGAAACGGACAAGCAACTCGAGCCGTTTAAGCGGCAGCAGCCAATCAGGAACGCGATGGTTTCACGACACCCAAGTGGTGGTGATGATGGCAGCTAAATACTTGGTTCTGGTTTGAAATCGATCGTTTTTGGAAACAAACCTTTTCAGAAAGATGAGTTAGTATTTTCTTTTTAGCGCGCAGCTGGGCGTCTAAATAGTACACGAAAATTCAAAGTGAATGATGATGATAGCAAGTCGTAGCAATTCGGTTGCTGCGTGTGAACGCGGACGACCCGTGTTGCTGGTGTTGCGACGTCAAGTTGCTGGGTGAAATTGCTCTGTCTGAAGCGGGCCTTAGGGATGATGTTTTCGCTCTGCAACAGACCTCTGGAGAAGTGGTGTCTGTTGCACCTCTTCTCTAGAGATATCAACAGACACGCCTCCAGGGGTGTCAACAGTCACCTTTGGAGCAGAGATGTCTGTTGAGACCTCTCTTCTCGAGAGATGTCAACAGACAACCTAACACGGTCTTTGTGTTAGTAAAATGCACGCTTCCGTTCGATGTCTGTGTCTCGTCCTCTTCGTTTTATCCTTCCTGCTAGAGGTAAACTGATACCGACACGCTCGTTGTAAATGCAACTCCAGTGATGTCGCCCGCAGGATTTCCGCTCGAGTATCGGTCGTTATCCAGATAGTGTTACGCTTATTGTCGCAAGTTGTTCCGGAGTGTGCGCTGCGGTGATTCCAGTGGGGCAGTGTTGCTGGCTTTTGCTTACGCAATACGCTAAAGTGTAGCGTGCGCGAGAAGCCACCTGCTCTGACCGATTTCAGTCGTGCGTTCCGTAAACGTTGCCGGCCGACCCGTTGTAGCCTTGGTCACCCGCGCTATGTATTATTTATTGTTTATTTATTTATTTATTTCATTAATGAATACCTGCAGCGCTTTCAGGCATTATTGCGGGGAGAGGGTCTCCAAAAAATCTTGTCGGGGGAAAATACAGGTGGGAACACATTGGGTTAAAGCAGATTCCAATCTAATGCTATACGAAAAGAAAAAAAAAAAAGATTCACAACGAGAGTGAACAGTTGCAATTTTTTAAATGATTATGTACTCTTTCTGACACGTAGAATGGACTCGAATATAGTTATTTCTAGCGATACAGGTTGCACCATTATAGCAAAGAGTTGCAAACTTTTAGTCTTAGGTCCTTTCTTTTGCGAGACAATAGTTTTGAGTTCATTTGCGATTTCATTTTCTTGTGACGCTCGCTTTGAACGTATAATCATTTAGAACAAATTTTGCGCAGCGACTTTCCACTCGTTCTAGTTTATCAGAGAGATATTTTGTTGTTGGGTGCCAGACTCGGCGCGCATACTCGAGGACTGAACGGACAAAAGAAAAACGCAGTTTCCTTTAGTTCTGAAGGGCAGCACTGGAAATTCCGGCACAGAATTTCTAACGTGCTGTTTGCCTTCTTTTGTTTTCGCTTTGATATGATTGTTCCATGACAGGTCACTCGAACAAGTAACACCGAGATAACGAATTGAATTAGGTAGTTTTTTCGATGTGTTCGTTGTTAATAATATATAGCTCATGACTTTCGCAACTTTTCTTTTCCCCGAAAACCTTACAAATGCTCAAAATGCCCCCCACCCCCCAAAAAAAAAAAAAAGTTTTTTTTTGTTTTGCCGCAAAATTAACTTAGGCATTGTTGAACGCTCATTCTCCGCCAAAAGGTAGCGCTAGAGGTCACAACCAGATGCCAAAATTTCAGCCCGATCCGGTATCTTCTTCAAAAGTTAAAAATGATTTTCTGAACATTTCAATGGGAAAATGGAGCCCTTTTTTGCCCGTTTTCGGTTTCTCAGTCGGCCGCCATTTTCCCATTGAAATTTTCAGAAAATTACCTTTAACTTTTGAATAAGGTATCGAATCAGGCTGAAACCTTGGCATCTGGTTGTGACGTCTAGCGCTACCTTTTGGTGGAGAATGAAACGTTCGGCAATGCCTAGATTATTTTTTGCAATAAAAAAAAACATGTAATTTTTTTTTTGTGACATTTTGTATATTATTAGGGGAAGCTACTTGTTGTTCGAAGCGAGGACGGGGGCTTGTGGAGAGGACGAGGAGACGGCTGAGCACATTGATACTTTACTCTAAGGGGCTTCACCCTGACGA
The DNA here is from genome assembly GCA_037355805.1 of Ixodes ricinus. Taxonomy (NCBI): domain Eukaryota; kingdom Metazoa; phylum Arthropoda; class Arachnida; order Ixodida; family Ixodidae; genus Ixodes; species Ixodes ricinus. The sequence continues at coordinate 72,323 of JAZHYW010070320.1, forward strand.
AGCTGACGAGGTTGAGGCGCCTCCGTCGTGCGGATCGTATATAGCTTTTAAAAATAAATCTACAGATATATAACTCTAAGCAGAATAAATGTTCAAAAAAAACACACTGGCTAGGTGGCGGAAGCCCCCGCCCTATTCAAAGGGTTCAGTCGCATCCAAGTGTCGCATCCATCCATCCATCGCGAGGACGCCGCCGACGTCGCGCTCACGGCGGGAATGCGGCGCGGCGGCGAGCGCGGTCCTGGGAGCCGCCACTTTCTAATTCGGCTCTTGGCTTTCACCAGCTGCTCGCGCGTTACGAGAGCAACGCGAATACTTTGTGGCGAGTTTGCGTAACGGTTAAGAGTTGAGCTTGTTGGTACATACTTGCAAATATATCAGCTTGAACTTTAGAATTAAACTTGAACACGAAGGAAGAAAGGACAGTTGTGTGTCCTCTCCTGTCCTTTCTTTCTTCGTGTTCAAGCTTACTTCTAAAGTTCAAGCTGATATATTTACGAGTTTGCGTACGCGCACAATTCCTGACAAATAGCGTACGCTCGCAAAGCACCGAACCGCCGGTTTGCGGTGGGCGCATGCATTCGCAGCGGCGACGAAGCTATTTCTTTGCGTACGTAAAGCTTTTTGCTCACGCTATTCGAAAACTCCCTGCTGTTGCGTGACGCCGCTTCCCCTCTCGCGAGGAATTTTCTCATTGTCTTTCCTCGAAATCGCTTGTGCGCATGCCTGGGGTTGACGTCATACTCCGCGCTTTAAAGCGTGCTGAGTTTCCGTTTCGCAACCCCTGGGAAGACCGCATACCTTCTTATTCGTCACTATGAGTAACTGGTTGCGTAGGCGAGCCAGCGCGGACTCTGGGCGTGGCTCGGCCGCTCGTCGTGCTGCGACCAGCTCTTCTCGTAACAACGCTTTCCCCCGACAATCGACGCCGCCACTTTGTGCCTCTCGTCGCCGAAGAATCGAAACCTCACTCGCAATCAGTCGTGTACACGTTACTAAATAAAAGTAATCGATTACAATTACTATTACTCTTGGCTAAAAAGTATTCGATTAGATTACTTGATTACTCGACAGCAAAAGTAATTGGACATTACTTTAAAAAGTAACCGTTACTTTTCCGATTACTTTATTGTGTGAAGAATTACAACTTTAGTGCTCATAACAATGAACTACTTCCTACCTCGAAACCTTGCTTGTCACAAAGACCACGTAGGGGAAATACGGAATCTTGACATGTATTTGAACTGGCTTTGTTATATTTTGCATCCGCTTTAGACATTCTTCGGTTTTGGTTCTCCTACGGGCTGCGAGTAGATACCGTAAGCAGGATTTTTTTCTGTGTGTTGTGCGCGTGAGGGGGCTAGTTTGAACGAAGGACTTACAAAGCTACATTCTTCTCCCTCAAACTCCGCCCTGAATGGCCTTTGTCACGCACTGGGGCTTCCCTGCGGCTTCCCAATCCCAGTCCCAACTCGAAACAAAACGGACATTCCACAGAAACTGTACATACAAAGGGGTTGACCTCGTTTCCTACAGCTCCGCAAAAATCTTTATTTTTTTCCGTTCGGAAAAAACAAAAAAATTTCATTTTCGTCATTTAAAAAAAAAAAGGTGTGTGCGGGAGGGGGGGGGGGGGGGTCTTGTGGAAAAATAGTAACGGTTACAAGTAATTTTTATTACTTCAAAAAGTAATCAGATTACTCTTGTGATTACTGCCTAATCAAAGTAATCAACTGATTACAAAATTACTCCAGAAAGTAATCGATTACAAGTAATTTGATTACTTGTAATGCGTACGGTACAAGTCTGCTCGCAATTGATTCATTCCGCCGATGCATGCTCGTTTTTGTAAGTAATGTGCCCCGGGAATTTCCGTAAGAGTTTAATTATAAATATTTTAAACATCCAACGCGATTATAGTTTGCATTCTTGTCTTGGGGCCACGCAGATGGCGAGGCGGTGTGCGGCTTCTGTTCCACATCGGTTTCTATACTCACCGGTCGAACAATTCCGCTTCACGTGGAGCATTTTTTTGTTGTTTGTTTCTAAGACCGCGCTAGCGGCACCACCTTAGTCATGTCAGCACCCAGCGCTTACTTCCCTCCATGAAACGTTTAGTCATCGGAACGAACAAACTACTTCGAGGTCCGTTCAGCAGTATGTTACACCTGTTTCGCGAAATAATGCCGATCGCAAATTCGTCTGCTTCATGCACAAGGGGTTGCAATGATCTCAGAACGCCGAACTCTTATTATCTGATTGAAAAAAAAAAATAGTGGGTACATTTTGAGGCGTCTAGCATCAAGGTCATGCCCACCATCATTTCAATCAAAGCCAATCAGAGCTCGGCGTCGTTCTGGCGTCACTGCAACTGCCGCGGAATAAGCGGATGACTTGGTCTCCTCTTAAAGAAACATCCACAGAAAAGATTTGTATATTTTGAAACTAAGGAAAGGCGACTGGTGTCATCAAAATGCGAAGAATGAAATGTAACGTACAACGTCGCGTGAAGAAAGAAAGAGCGAACAGATGCACGATGATCGGCTTCGGCGCTTCCGCTCCGGAAGCCGATCACAGCGCCGGTCCTAACGCTGTGGCCGCACTGGCTCTGCTCGACCACTGCACGATTCCTGCACTCTCTGGCCGAATGTTATAATAACTGCGCAGTCGAAGGCGACGCACACGCTTTCGACTGCAGCATGGCTTTGGCGGTCGAAAGTGGCCCTTCTGACTCGAATGGCCCCTTCGGCTCGGCTCTCACTTATCGTGAAACGCTCTGTTTTTTGTTTTTTTCAAGTCCCAGCAAGATCCAGCGCCACTGCGTTCCGCCTTCGCTGCTTTTCTCTGGTTGCCTCGCAAAATGCTCGCGGGCAGTCTGGACTTTCGTCTGGACGGCGGCCCGCTTCGGAATGGAGCGCGTCTTTTGCCCTGTGGAAGGGAAAGGTCGCCATGTCGTTGGAAGCGGGCCGCGCCCCTCTGGTCGCGCTGCCGTCAATAAAAGTTTTCCTCCTCCTCGTCCTCCGTGGCTCGACCTCGGCCCTGTTTTCGTCTTGTGAGCGGAACGGTTGACAGGGGATGGAATGCGTCGAGAAGCAGGCTGAGGCGTCCACGTATCGCACGTGCATTGCTAGTGTACGGGAATGCAGTCTGGAAAGAAAACAGCCTTGACAGTCCTCCCTGCTTTCCTCGTTTGTCTGTAGAAGATCGGCTCCGCTTGGACGAGCCGATCTCTAGGGTTCCGTGCGAGTCGGCCACGGAGTTGCTCAAATAGGGTTCTCAAATTAGCCGGATTTGTTCTTTTATTATGTTTCTTTTCGGAACGTGATAATTTATTCGTAAACAAAGTAAACAAACTAGTTTTTGATGAGGCCATATCGGTGGCTGGAAAAACCCTGGTGCTGGATAATTCAGGAATCACGTTCCAGTCTCGTCACTTTTTAGGACCGGGGATTCAGTCTCATTGCGGCTGATGTTAGCGAGGATCTTGGTACAGAAACTACCGCGGCGCTTAATAAATAGTCTTCGTGAAGCGGACATCTGCATTTAGTTTTCGTATTTAGACCGCGCATGTAATCGAAGTTGTCGCTCACTGTTCTAGGACGGCCAACGTCTAGAACCCTTTTTTAAATGTATATTATAAATCAAAAAGGGGCACCCACGTGTCATTTTCAATAGTTGCGTAAAACGCGTGCGGACGTCCGCCAAGCCTATACCAAGCTCAATTCAGTTCTGTGTTTACTTGACGTGATGGTGATTTGCTTTCACGTTTTGACACTTGCTACTTCGGCGATTAAATGAATTATGAAAAAAAAAAACCATTAAACTGCTATCTTCAACTTTAGTCTGATCGTTTTGACGCGCTAATTCACCGGAGTATGCTGGCCCATACATCTAGAAACTAAACGACAGAAAAACGACAGAAATGTTAGAACAAATGACTTTCGGCGAGCTTGGTTGGTGTCTTGTCTCCGTCCCGAAGCGTCTCTTTATTTTTTTATATGTATAATAGTTTAATATGTCAGCTTGTTCATTTGAATTCAGTACGCCTTAGCAACTGCTTTATTTAAGTCTTTATTTAGTTACACAGAAACAGTCCTAGCCTGTATTTGCGATGCACAGCAGGTAGCACTGCGTGACACTGTTAACGTGAACATGCGCCATCGCTGCTTTTTTATTTTCTTTTAGCTTATTATAGTAAAATTTACTTCACCCGACGTACGTACAATCCATAGCAGCATTTTATTCACAACCTAAAAATCTACTGTAAAGGTCTGTCAACTGAGGTTGAAATGTTGTCGAAAGGTCCTTATATATTTCAACGGCAGCGTTGCTGACGCTTTAGTTGGGTCGTTCCACTCTACGATCAGGCTCATCCACCTCCACGGATCTATTTATATTTACTGTTACAATACTCAGGCCGAGTTGAGAGGAGGGCATTACAATATTGTTGAATCACTTCGCGAAATGTGGCGAGTCTCGATATTGCGATTCGGTCTGAAAAACGTTTACGTGTTATTGGTGATCTGAAAGTACATCTTTCAATATATTTTTGTTATAACTTGTATATTCGAACAACGTCAATCTTTTTTTTGTTATTATTATTTTATTGAAGTAACATTTAAAATGTGTTAATTATCAAAATTCATACATTTTATACATTGTTAATGCATCGCATCCTTATAAACACTCGGAAATGCGTGACAAAGCCTATTGGATAATTTAGAAGAAAATATTGACCTACTAGAAACGGTGTCTATATCGCAATATCGTTTCAAACCTTTCTTGAAAAAACGAAAGAAAAAAAATTGTATTTTACGCTTTGAGGGCCTGTTTTCCGCAAAATTGAAGGTGGTGTCAAAAATGTATAAATAACGTTAGAACAAAAATATATTGTAAAAGCTGGTTTTACCAATAACACCTACAACCTTTGGACCGAATCCATCAGGGTTCAATTTAGGCCTGGATCGTTTGGGTGACCCCTTTGGGTTGGAGCGTGAGGCGATTGGCTCCGACGAGACGATTGCCATGGCAACCGAGGTTCACGGGTAGTTTACTTACGGAGTCACGATTCATATGCGCTGCGTGATGAAGCAGCCGTGCAACGATATGGAGTTGGAATCACTTTACAGAAGCTCACTGGCACTCACGCGCAACGCCACTGACAGAGCTCTTCTTCGTCACCGTGTTATTTGGACGATAGGAGGGGACTTTTTCTTTATCGAAGCTCGATGACGTAGCCGCGGGGGTCTGTTCTTGTGGTCAGGGATATTAATTGCCCCGTGGTGAGGATATTTAAACGCACTCCTAGATCGGACTCGATTTGAGCTCGTGGCAATCGTTCTGACGAGAACCAGCCTATACGTCGAGAACTCGCAGCGTGCTCTGAGCTTTGGCAACCCCAACGTGTGTGGCTACGATGGGCGCCATAGAGTCGGCGACAGATCACGTGACCGCTCGTTCGGGCCAACGTTATTAGATTAGCGCAGTTACGGAAGCTGCTCATTGACGCTGCATGCACGAGCAGTACCCCCTTCACGCACCACGACTCGCCTCCCGTCGCTCGACGCGCGCCGGACGGCTGCTAATGGTAACTGCAGTAGCAGGGTTCACATCAGTCCGCGGACCCGCGTCCGGACGGGCTACTTCTGGATATGCGAATATCCATGCGCGTTGCCGCCTACGATAGCAGAGACTGAGCAACCGCTCCGGGGCGTAGCGGCGGCGATCCGCACGTAGATTTCTCGGCCATCTTTGCTCGCTCCCGCAGCCTCGGCGAACAGGTGGCGTGGCGGCGGCGGGAATACCAATGCGCAACTCCGCACCTAAGCTTTGAGGCACCGTATGGACTCCAGCTACGTAGAACGGCACGGTTGAAAACGCAATTATAATCGTAGGTATGGCCAGCTCGCAGGTCACAACATGATGGGAACATGTAGCGGACTGGAAGTTCGCAGTGGAGGGGGCTACCTTCTTCCGGAAGGAGTTCCACAACTGAGGTAATCTAGTAACGTTGGTTCGGGCTGCGAGTTGAGGGGGCGAACGCTGCTGGTTTCTCGCTCCCGCGACTGTCGTACAAAAAAAAAAAAAACAGAAAACGAGCGTGTGTTTTGTAGGATGAAGGCCGAGGATTAATTCTATGCGCTATTTATTGAAAGTTCTCCGTGTAAAGTGAGCGCTGGATGTGTGCGGACGCCCGAGTCCAGGGCCGGCGTCAAGGTGATTCGCGGTGCGTTTAAGCACTTTAGTAGACGAGCCAAGCGGTTTTATTTTTTCGCAGTCAAGGTCTCGACGCCGGGAAGGCAAAACGCGGCGTGTACGTCGATGAACGGGGACGAACACCGCAGCCTCAAGTGGAAGGCCGTCCAGGAACCGACAGGAAGGTTTCATCTTACTTACACGCTTAGCTGGACTCCAACGTTTCAGAAACGGACGATCCGAAAGTCTTCTCATCGATCTTTTCCGTCGATGATCCGGCGAGTCATCGTGAGGTTTTTCTCGTTCGGGGACCGGTGCCTCCTCGAGGCTATTTCTTACAACGTTTCGTTCTTTCTTGTCTCGTACGACTCGCGGAGATGAGGCCGTTGTGGTCCTCCAGAGACGAACGAGCAAATAAGCAGTTTTCATCGGTTTGTTTTGTTTTAGTTATTATTCTCTTCCTTCTCCCGTTTTTTTCTGCGCAGCAGAGGAAAATACGTGCCCCATTGTTGCTCGTGTTCGTGGGAAATAATGCGGAAACGCGAATGCTTGGAGAGGTGCACTAGAACTTTAAAACAATGGAAAAAAACAAAAAAACAAAAACACGGCAGCTGATTGGTTGCCATTACCTGCCTACAATCGCAACTCCACTTGAACGCTCGTTTGGCACGCCTGGCACGCGTGTCCTTCTAGTTTAGGCATGGAGCCTGTTCACGCATACAGCGCAACGCTAATTCAGCGCTCATATCTCCGACTCTGCGCTTCGTGAGCTCTGTACCAGCCCTCCATTGCGTGGCGTTTAACTGAGCACCGATTCCGCGCCGATATACAGCGCTAACCTAACCTTGGGATATGAACCGGCATTTAGCCAGCTCCAAGGGGCGTCCGCAGTAGGTGAAAAGTATTTACCGAAATTTGGATTGCGCAAAATAAGGTCGCAGAAGCGTTGAATGGGACGCTACCAACTCCAAAACATCGCTTATACATCGATATCTCAAACGGATGGCCGTACTTTTGTAAAAGAAGGGCGCGATCAAGCGAGGTCTATGACGTCATTGTCCTCCAGGAGAATTTGAGAATGAGGGGAAGCGGCCTCGCTTCTCTCCTCCTCGCTTCGGTTCACCAGCTGCTCGACGGGACGTAGCGAGGAGGAGAGGGAATGAGAATCGTGACGGGACTTCTCTCGTCGGCCTCGTTCGCCGTGTTCAATCGCGCACTTCTTTCCAAAAAAACACGGCGATCCGTTAGAGATATCGCTGTATGAGTGATGTTTTTGGGTTTTGAAACGTCCCGCCTATCCGTCCCGCCTTGTCTTGAGAGCTCGAAATTTCGTTTCAGTATCCCTTTAACGTGCACCATGCAGTATAGTGATACGGCGCGATGCTTTCGCTCTACGTGCTCCGAGCTTCGCGGCGCTATCACTTCCCCCTGGTCCTTTTCCGTCTTTTAACGATGCAATGTAAAACTCAACCTCCGCGTCTCTTTTCTTTCTTTTTTTGCGTTAAAAAGATTGCAATTCTTGCGTACCGACCACGGTGTCCCTTTCGAGGGCTCTCCGACGCAACGAAACCGTGGCCTCCTAAAAGGCGCGTTTTTTCGCGACTCCTTGCCGAAGCTCGGGCGCGGGCGCATACAGGTCGCCGATAGGCTGTGCCTGCTCGCGGCGGACGACACTGGAGTGTCTTCGAGCGCGACGATTGAACGGCGAGGCCACGCGCATTCCTTCGCCGCAACAATCGTAGAAAGAGCACATCTTCTCCGATAACGCAATATGGTCAGAAGTACTTGGCACATCCACTTGGAGCGCAGCCGACGCTGCGATCGCATGGGGACAATGAAGCGAGGCAAAACGGGCATCGTCACGGCGACCTGTCTGCGTTTCCCGGCTGTCAGGCTCAGAGAAAGGATGTGATAAGCCGGGGACATCAAAGACTCTTTTTCGCTGCTTGATCCACTCCTTCGGATCGTCGGCTGCGCTGCTTTCCAATGCCTTCTGCGCGCCTTTCAGCAGCCGGGAGCTGTCAAGGGCTAGTTTCCCCAGGATAGTGTCCCCCGCAAAGAAAGCGAAGACACCGAACTCTGGACACCTACCGCCATCTATGGGCGACGGCGGCAAGCCATATATCTGGTTGCCGCCGTCGCTCATAGATGAGCGGCAGCCTTTCCCCTCTGGCTTGCCGACTTGCGGCCGGCCATTACTTTCCATTGTACAGCTCCGCTGGTCTTCCTTCTTCAACAGAATGGAAAGGCTGAAAGTTTTGTTTTCTACTGGCCTTTCGAAGGTGTTCAGAGCTTGCGCAGTAGGTCTCTGGTGCACGAAATAGAAGACGCCGCGCACGCGTCCAAAACCCAGCTTCTCGGCATTTTTCGCCCGGCTGATAAGCGCTGGAAAGCTCTGTATGCCACTTCTAGTATACACACACTTGTTCTTTTTCTTAACGTAATCAACCAACTGCTTTTTTTTTCTTATGTCTTTGTACGCGTATTTCCTAGCTTGGCAACAGGTAGTTATCGCGCCTGCTCGTCATTGTCGGGATCTTGTCACGTTGTGATGCTAGACAAGGTTCTCCCGTTTGTTGTTTGTGTGCCCTTTGGCCGGCCATTGTTTCGCTCGTTTGTTCCGTGCGGGAGGTGTGGAGCGGGCGACGCCGTGCCTGCACACACGTCGCTGCGCGTTGGCCCGTCTCCCGTTTGGCCCGGGACGCGTTCAAAGGGCCGTGGAAGAAAGAACCAGTCCTGAGGAAGACCGAAGAGAGAGCCTCGGTTCTACATATTGCACGCTCCCTCTACTCGACCGCGTGTTTTTTTTTTTTTTTTCGGAATTTGCTTAAAAAACCTGATACCTGGCGCACTTCGGTGGCTTAGAGAGCTGGCCAACGGATTGGCGGCTTCGAATTCCGTCCGAGGTGCCCGCAATCGGACAGCAGACTTTGGTTGCGCGTCGAAAGATCCCCGATGGTCGGTATTCTTCGTCGGTCCTCCGCCTGTCAGATCGTTGGATTGAAACCTCAAATTGGACTTTTCCAGTATTCCCTCCGTCGACTGGCCAGAACGAAATCCGATTGCCAACGCGCCCCACATTGCTGTGTCCATTGATCTTTCGATCGTCGAAAGGGTTGCTCGGCGCAGCCGGAGGGGGCGATTGAATCAGATGTCACGCGATATACGCGTGCAAAATCTAGGAGAAACATCTGCCAAAACAAGGTGGGAAAAAGGAAGGTATAATTAGCGCGAGAAAAGCAGTGGCAGACATTTCCCTTCTTCTTTCCACGCGTGCAAAGACAGCAGAGCTGTTTTCAGAGCGTTTCTCCGCGTCCTGTTCACGCGGCAGCGCGTGCATTGACGCGCTGCCTAATTTCCTAGGCGGGTCGGCGGGCAGCGGGACTCCCACGGATTTCTTCCAGAGGGCCGCCGCTTCATGAGCGAAGACTGCGGGGCCGGACCAGCACACGTGCGGCGCTGCCCGGACGGAAGACGCGGCGAGGAAAGTGGTTCGAAACAGGGACAGCTCTCGGCCGCCTGTCCTCCTCCGATAGCCTGGCCCGAAGATGTTGTCCAACTGGGACATCGTGGCATCGCTCGTGGCGTCTGCTTTGGAGACGCGGGACGTATTTAGAGCGGCCGCCGGAGGACACGGAGAGGGTGTCCTCCCAGGTGGTTGTCGTCGCGTGTCCCGTCGGCTCGGGAGGGAGGGACTCGAAAGGCCTCTGAAAGCATGTTGGTTTGGTCTACCACACGTGTGTTGCGTGCATCCCCGCCTGCTGCTAGACATCTGAAACCGGCTATTCGGTCGAAGGCTAGTCGTCCCCGATATAAGGAACAGTCGGCCCCAGAAAAAGACTGTCGCGCATATGTCAACATATTGTTTCCTGCAGCCACTCCGACGTTGCGCGGGCGGACTAATACGACGGAACGACGTAGGACACATCGAGGGCGATCAAATGTTTTATTTTTTTTATAGAGGGGGAAATACCGTACAACTACCCGAAACTGCGGTGACGACAGAAAAAAAAAAACAAAAAAAACTGTTAACTACCACACGAAGTGTGCAGACAGCGGTAGCCGCTGCGTCGTGAAAAGGCACGTTGATGGAGACTTGCCTTCAGCCAGCGTGCTGTCATGTTTGCAATGGGTTCTGGGTGTGGGATGGGTGCTATACACAGCAGCTCAGACGAGGGGAAAGAAAGCACTGCCAAAGCCAGCGTACGAGCTGATCGGGACTCAAGCTCGCGCGCCCCATCCTTTGCAGTGCCTTCTTTCATGCAGTCTCGGCTGAGACGCTGTTCATAGCAAGCCGGCCCAGATGACGGAACCTGGGCGGCGGCAGTGGGGAGGCGAGGGAGCGTGTCGCCACACGCCACCTCCTAGAAGCCGTAGTGCTGAATGAGATGGCGTCATCAGAGAAGGCCAACGCTGGGCACAGATTGGACACGACGATTGCGTCAACGTTCGGCTCAAACTTGACTCGACGCCGAGCGCTGACGCGGCACTCGTTTCCAATCTGTGTCCAGCGTTGGCCTTCTCTGATGATGGCATCTCATTCAGCACCACGGCTTTGCTACTTAGGGGGTGTTGCGCCACAGCGTGAACACGTGGGAATTTCCCAACGGCGGCTGCCGAAAGAGGGGGGGGAGGAGGAAGGAAGGGGATGAAGGAGAGCGTCGCCAGGGGTGCGTGGATCTAAAGAAAAGATGAGGAGGCGGAGAGCGCTCTCCCCGTCACGAGGGTTCCTTGGAACAGCTCAACACCTCAACAGCTGCAGCCTACAGGGGAGAAGGGGGAAAGGGGGGGGGGGGGGGGGAGAGCGCCTTGCCGCAGTTGGCGTGTATGTGTGAGGAACGACGGGGAAAGGAAGAGGAGTGTAAAGTGGGGTTTTGCGTTCATACATGATCTAGCTACCGCTGTAAAGCGTTTTTCTGGCTTCACCGCAGTGCGAGATGTTTCGGTGGCGCCCGCCTATGGTTCGCTCTGGTGACGTCATTACCTTGCACAAAACAAGTTCGACGGTGCTTGTAATTATAGCATGCATGTGGAGGCTCGAAATCATTGCGCTTTCAAAGCAACACTGCCAACACCGTCAAAATTGAAGTTGTTCCATTACTGTTATTTCTGTGGATGAGAAATCCTTTGCTGACGTCATAGTCAGCATTGGGCCAATCATGGAAGGCCGACCACAGCGACGCTTTCGATCGCGCACGTCGCCAATACTCTTTCACGCTTATAGTGTACAAAGCTGCTGGCGCGAGCGTGGGGTTTGATCTCGCAGGTCATTTCTACGCGTTCCCGCGCAAACGAAACCATAGATGAAGCCACGCGCTCGCGCCAGTAGCTTTGACAGCGTTGTATACTGATGATGAAACCAGGTGTTGGACGATACAATCAATACCACCTAGATACTGATAGAGGGCCGCTTACTCTCCTCCATAACGTCGCGCTAAAGGTCCGATAACGGGCAGCGCTACTGCTGATTCGCTTCCTTTTTCACATTTGTTATCATATTCGCGTGACCTCGGTGGCGCGGCCAGCGGCGTCCGGACATATCTCACCCTTTGCTTCGCAACAAACTCAGTGGCGCCATCTATTGGGTAGCCTCGGCACACTTCCGGTTCACGTATATTTCCTAATTTTTTACTCATCATTCTTTGATTGAAGAGTGAATTAAGTCTGACAGTGCTATAAGTGGCCATTTCCAGAAGATAGCGTGTATATTTGATTTCGCAAACACTGCAAAATATGCCGTCTAGTTGAGACCCGGGAGTGGTTGAGGGCTATTTGCACACTGGCGCCACCACGTTTTAACTCACGCGAGAAAGCGCGAACAGGTGGTATTCATTGGGCGCCATGCCTGAGCGCAGCGTTCACAGCGCATGCTCAAACCGATACCCCACTTATCTACCGAGAAGACTCACAATCTTGGTACTGTGAAGTGCACGTTTCGGACGCGTTGTGGAACCTCACCGTGAGCACGCGCTCTGCAACAACGAGCACAGCTATGGCCGCCAGTAAGTACCACCTTAGGTTACGTTTAGTGTTATAAAGAAGAAACGGCGCCAAGGCCTCGCACCTAGCTTGTTGATACTTCTTCCAACAATCCCTGCATGCAACACTGTGCGCGTTGCATTATGGGACCTCTTTGGCCATGGAGAGGAGTGGCATGGTTTCGATTCGACGAAGTAGTACATCTCAGCGCTTGCTTGCATTGCACCCATTCATCTTCGTGAGAGCCCCCGTTGAAACACAGACTCTCCAGCGGCCGTAACGACGTGCCTACCTTCTGGCGGCCTGATCCCTCCCTGGTCATGGATAATTTAAGAAGCGTACGACATTGAGGCGATGGAATAGGATGATCGCTCCAGTACACATCTTTCTTTGTTTACCTGCGCACGAACTCGGGTACGTCAGGAGCCCCAGAAAACCTGTCCCAGCATTCTATCCGTATTGGTAGGCAACGGCATACATTTAAGGAAAGTCGCATATTCGAAAGTGAATGCGCTGTGTTTGGTCGTGGCGGCACGTCGTGAATTGAGGCTGGCAAGTCGAAACCGAAACGCTGGCTAAAAGGTACCCAAGATGCTTTGCGCGGCACTATACGCTGCTAGGATCGCTTCGATTTTGCAGGAGGTCTATGTAGTCGCCTCGAGGTTTCTGTCCAGCCCAAGTTACCGCAGTCTCGGGTAATTGTACAATGATGAGCTTACACCAGCTCACTTGCGCCCTCACTTTTTTCTTCTCATAAATTATGTCCTCGTAAAAGCAATTACATCGTCGTAATTTCACGGTTCTACGCCAGTTTCAGAATTGCTCTTCGATGGTACACGGCAGTTCGCCACCCCGTTCTTTTAACAATTGCCAGTTCGTTAAAGGGGTATTCTGTGTGTATCAGATTCTAGCATCGGCGTGCCTTTTTGTTTCTCCATACCTGGTAATTTGCGTGCACCTCCTCGGCTCTATTGTGTAGTCCCGTCCGAGGTTTGTCGCGGCGTCGGCTGTCCCCGTAGCAGAGCGCGTTGAAAACTACAGAACACACAGAAAGAGATAAAACACATGAAGGACGAACACAGACACACACAGAACTGTGTGTGTCTGTGTTCGTCCTTCATGCTGTTTTATTCTTTCTGAGTATTCCGGCTGCTCCCCATGCAGGGTATTCGGGTTGCGGTGTGCCTGTGCTCAAACCGTTGCATCTGCAGTCTTCCATAATTCTTCCTTAAGTTGTGTACCCTCGTTGTTTGGGTACACAAGCAGGATAAAAAGAGTTTCGTCACGAAACACTCGTCGGTGGACAAGTGTCCACCGACGAGTGACACGCCATCAAACAGCCCCCGCTTCTCGGTGCGGGGTCTTGCCAGCAGGGACGTCTCTCCTTTCCCCGAATCGTTTACGAAACGAGGGAGTCGATCCGGGCAATCGCAGCTCTTTTCTGGCGCGTCATAACGCTAGACTGCTTTGTCACGGAACGTTATTGATAATTCAAAACCTCGTTCAATATTGCGACGCGGAATCGTTGTCATCCACCTTTGGGGCAGTTGCGACGTCGGGACATTCTTCGACGGATGTCGCTGCAGATGAGTGAGCTTTCCTGCGCATCCACCGAAATTCGCCTCTTTCCCACTTATCGCCGGTGAGCTTTTCGTGCCGCCGGGCCAAGTTTGTCGGTTGTTCGTCGCATATTCTGTCAACGGAGTCCGTCCTTTACGCCGATGTGTGGCGCTCGTGCATTGGGCTTTCTAAGCCCCTGTATGGCTTTCGCTAGCTTTCGCAGATTGAGTTTGGCAGGGCGCCAACACGGCTGACTGAGTTCTCGTCAAAATTCGTTCCGGCCATGTTTTCATTCTTGGACTGAGGAAGTCCTGCCCAGTTGTGGACTAAGTGCTTGCCCTCTGGCGTCATGGAGAGGAGACGGCGCGAGGAAGGGCCCCAGGCTGCCTGGGGCCGCGCTCGACAGAGATGCGGCCAAATGGCTCGGGTCGTTGACCCGAATTTTTCGTCCTTCCTGCTGCTCCTCTGTCTGTGTGTGTGTGTCGGAATTCTGTGCGTGCACGCCTCCACTTTGTACCGGCGCTGCTCGAAACGCCGAAAGGGAGCTGGGAGAGAGAGAGCACATTGTTGTCTGCGCGAAACAATGCTTCTTTTCCTGGTTCTTTACGGCCGAGCCCCCTCTCCCTCGCCAGGTTCTTTGTGCGCTATGATGCGGGCGGGAAGAAGACAACAACGATGAATTGAGGTCGTCTAGATTATCGGCTCCTTTATTAATATTTTGTCCACCGCAGCAGGAACCTCGTCGGTTCAGGGGTCTGTTTTGGCAGTTGACTTTGGCGGAAGTTCCGCGTGTTATTTTGCGGGCGAAAATGAAATTTCCGAATTTATGGCTTCTCTCAAGGTCCGGAGAAAAAGGGGAAAGGTGTGGGCTTCCTCTGAGGGGTATCGGTAGCCGAGAAAGCTCGCGCTGCAGCACCCAGGTGGTTCAATCTCCGCCCGTCTGGATGAGCATCGTACCGGCGTGCTGCACGTTAAAGACGTCAGGCTCTTGCTCCACTGGCAAAATCTGCCACCTACAGCGGCTACAATGTCGGCATACCCTGGCAGACTAAACAGCAAACGACTAATTTGTTTTTGGGCGAGTCGCTGCGCGGCGTGGGGTCAACAAAACCAACTTACGTGAATAGGGTGAAGATGTGGAACTATTAAAAAGAGCTAAGGCAGCAGTCATGCGCAACAGCAAACGCTGCGTACATTTGATGGCAATGTACCGAGAATGCATTGCTCGCGTGCGGCGACGGCGCACAAGGAATGATCTATCGATCCAGCGGGAGGAACACTGCACCGCTTTCACGTCGCCGCTTCACGAATGCGTGCAGTAGCTCTTCTGGGGGAGGAGCGGACGTTCCGACGCTCCGCAGCGTGGTCCGATGGAAGGACACCGAGTCACGCTACGTCCATCGTCGGCTTCTCGGGGCACGAGCGCCGTTCCCCAATGGAAAGCGAAGCAGATCGGGCCCCGCCTAGTCACCATGCATGTATCCGACGGCGTCTGTTGGCGCGCCAAGGCGACGAGACCTGTCCGCGCGACCTTGACTTGCCAGACGATCTTTTACCTTTCGGAACGGGGCTGTCTGCACGAGCAGCGTCTCAACAGTGACGGGCAGACGGGTGCCAGAAACTTCAGTGATGGAAGTGCCGCGCTATTTTCTGCCAAATTGCGCCGGGAACGAAAGTCTGCTGCATCTTGCGCCAAAGTGTCATTTTTTGCTAATGAATTGCGCCACACCTGCGCCGAGATGGTCAAAGCAAACAAACAAAAAGTTATCACTGGTCGACTTTAATATTTAGAGAACGAGGAGAGCAAAGTAGTACGAATATGTATTTCAGAGCGTCTCTACTCACCGTATAGTTCGTTTTACCTTAGGTCAGAGTACAGTCGAAGGCTCGGACACATATTACCATACATACTAAAAGCGCAAGTCATTAGCCGCACTTGATTCGTTTCGTCGGTCAAAGACACAGGAAGACGGACGAATGTCGTGATGGCGCGCTTTGTCGCTGGTTGGTCCCACTGGCTGGTAGCAGTGGCCGCGCTTTAAATTAAGCTGAAACCAAGTGTTCAGATTGTTCGTCAACCGCGCTGGTTGGTTGATGCGCTGGCGGATTGATTGCCTACATGGTCTAAATTTCCAGACTATGTCGGTGATGTGAGGAGCTAAAAGTTGCGAGAAAACGTTGCCAAATTGTAGGATGGTGACTCCTGTGATAAGACAGAACCAGGGTCATGTATTCCTCATGAGATCACTTGATTATCATGTCTGTCGCATGCTTCCGTGCTGCGCCTCTGACCAGCGCGCACGTGTCGAGCTTCACCGCTTTGCACCGAAGTGCTAGGTGCAGCGGTTGAGATGAGTGAGCGCCTGGGTTAGCGCGACAGGCGCATTAATTATGCTTAGTACTATTCCAGATCTGCTTTTATTTTTTGTCTTAATTTTAAAAGTTTGCGCCGAGGGGAAAAAAATATCCGGCTCTATATTTGAATAATTGGTAGGCAAAGGTTGTTCCCGCGCAGATGTCGATCCAAAGAACAGCAAACTTTGATTTCACTCTGGTTCCAACGCCCCTAAGGAGTAGTGTCATTTGCACAAGTGCAGGTTTTTATATTATTTGGGGAGAGTTGTTCTGGCAGTTGATAATACTAGTCTTGAGTTTGGTAGGTTCATAAAACTTGGGGACGTATTTTTCATAATAAAAATATACGCAAAAAAAAAAAAAGCGAGGACAAGATGAGTAGCACACAGGACAGGGCGTAACTTTCCATTGAATTTTTTTTTTTCATATATATTTATTATGAATCAGAATCAACTAGCCCAACTCTCAGTCTTAACTCTTAAAAGGCCGACGACCAGACACGAGATTCTGCAAGGCAGAAGATCCTCCTCACCCTGGGGGAGGAGGAAACAGGCAACGGTGTAAAGGGTAGAAGGGGGAGAGGAGGAAGGCAGTGGAAAAGAGGAACATTTTTGATGATAGACGAGCTGGTTTTTGCAGGCATTTTACGGAACTTATTTATACACGCTAAATAAACTACGCACCGTAAAAGTGCGAGGGCAGAGAAGCTATATCCCAACTGAAGTACTACGCGATGATTCATTTTTCACCAATATTTTGGTACCCATTGTAGATTGAACCTTCTCTGTCTAGAGCCTTTTAAAAAGAATGCTCTATGTTCCTTTGGCATCCTGTCTATTCTTATTCCAGAAGGTAATAAGTAATATGCTCCAGCATCAAAGAGGAACCCTCAGTCATTATCAAAGATGAACTGATTTAGCGATGCAATCACTTTTTAGTTTCCGGTGACCTTAGTGACGCCACTGCAAGAGGCTCTCCGGAGATGCCCCTCCCCGCCAGCTGCGAGTACAATGTTGCGAAGCGGCGGTGCCAAGTGGTGAAGCTTGATGCGAGCGGCTGCATTTCAAATTGGGCCCTGCCACGTGCCGTGTCTACTTTTCCACTTTGGGACCCACCTAGCGCCCATCCCCCACTTTGTCCCGATTATTTGGGTTGGAGCCCGCCCGCTATTTTACGTGTCTCGCAAGTAAGGTGCAGCGCTGTCAAAGACACGGACGCGAGACTATGATTTCGCCGATAGCCGTGCTCACGGGGGCCCTTCCTAATCATCTAAGGGGGCGCCAAGCCTTCCTTAGAACTAGGGTGACCAGACATCTCGTTTCGGCCGGTACAGTCCCGTTTTAGAGGTGCATTCCTGCAGTCCCGTCATTTTGTCTCAATGAAGCCTCACGTCCCGTTTTTGCGAGAGCGTGCGTGCATGGTTACGAAATGAGTGCTAAGCCAGTGAAAGAAACCTAAAAGAATATATTATACATTTTATAAAAATAAATATACCGTACTACAAAAATTGTAACCTCCCCTAGAGTAAATTTAGAGCTCTTTCAGTGGTTCCATCTGTCAATACGTTCTGTCTGCGCAGACGTTTGTTCGGGGCACTTCTCTATATTACTATATTTGGTATGCTTTGGTTTTGTTTAAGAAGTAAACGAGAAAGGTGCTTGGGTTGGGTACTCAACTAAACGAAGAAGTTTGGGAGGAGTGTGCATTTGTACAGTGAGCTGAATAGTAGCAGCTGGCTTTTCTTTCGGCCCCGCTTCCCGCACCCGCCATCATGTCCCATTTTCTATGTTGTAGATTATGGTTACCCTACTTAGAACGCAATATCACGGGTCCTCGACAGTTGCACTCCAAGAACTGTTTACTTGCGGCCTTTACCCCCGGCTTGTTCTGCTGCTTTAGAGCAGGAGAATAAGAAAAGTTGAAATATCAGCAGCTTTTGAAACTGCATTAGCAATAGCAGGAAACCTACGAAACTTCTCGATCCTATCCAATGCACATGTAAATAAAGACTGCTGCTCAGCAAACGTTTCTACATGTTGCAATTAAGTCACATTGAAATGAATGTTTTATATCCACTTCCTCATCTTTGCTCGCTGTTTTGACCATAGGGGTTTGGTAAAAGGGCGGTGAAACTTGCCCTCTTTATGGATAACCCTGTGCATGCCTATGCGGTAGCTTTTATTTGCACGAGTTGCCATGCACGCGCATGGTGCAGTGCTGCATCCAAGGAACGGTGAATGCAATGACTGCTTGTTGAGCCAGTCTGCTGCAGTCCTTGCACCACATGACAGGGTGGCATGCTAGAGAAGATCTATGGATGACAGCTTTAGCCCGCACATGGTAGTCTCCAGCCCACCGCCGACTTTCGGAGATAAAGCCAGGTTGTATCCGGATGGCTATAACTAAGCGTGCACCGCACCCTCCCACCTAAAATCTCAATTCGAAATGCCTCTGGGGCAGAGCATTGCGATGCTACAACTCTTCGGAAGCTAATTTGAAGGAATGTACTGTACACGCCGTGTCTTGAGTGGATACCTAGCTCTCAATCTTTCTGCTTGGCACAAACAATGGGGGTCTGATAGGAACCTGTGAAGATGATTGAGCTAACATTATCTTTGTTATCTTTGACCCACACTTACTCCTGTGGATAAGTACAAGCTGTCCCAGCACTGATTGAAAGTATCGCTGCTGCTTTTTCGCATTGGGACCATTCTCTTTTGACCTTTGTTCTGATTTTGTTTTTTGTCATCTGTCTTTTTGTGTCGTAAAAGTATCACGTGATAAGAGCTTAATTTCGTCTTCATTCTTTTCTGAATTGTGTACGGATCTGTTACTGAATTCAGGTCATACTTTTGCTGCGAAGGTATGATGCAGAAAAAATATTCGTCAGGGAGGAGTATCAGTGGATTTCGTAAATGATTGTCTCAGTAGAAACTTTTCACCTTTCTGGATTTCTGCCTAAAGATAACCTAATAGCCCTTTCCCTACATACCTGCAAGGAGGCAGAAAAGGTTTTCTGAGGGTTTCAGGAACGCTTCACAGTAGTGCATGAGGCCATGTGCATTGACATTGCAAAAGGTGGAAAACGGACAAAAAAGGTGTTAATTCTGTAATTCTGTAGCCTAAAAACCATAGCGAGAAATCTGTACATATTTTGTTTTTAAATTTGCAGCAACTATTGTTTACGCACCTTTCTAGCTTTGCTTGGAAAGGGGAAACAAAACTAGCTTCAATATGCCACATGGAGACCATGTTATGAAAAGTCATCCTACTGTCAAAAGAATGCTTTCTTCTTGAACTGAACGCCAAAAAACAAGGACAAAAGGAAGGAAGAGACAACACATGTTGTCTTTTCCTTTCTTTTGTCCTTGTTTTTGTGGCATTCAGTTTGACACAAAAAACAAATTAGCCCAACTTACTATTTTGCAAGAATGCTTGCTTTTCATGCCACTATGACAGTCATTTATCCCTATATGTAATGTCCTTGAATGGGCTATTTTGAAATATAGCAAATAAATAAAAATAAATAAATTGGTAATGAATTAATGGATGCCATCATGCAAAAAGCCATACCACTTTTATATAAAATGTGTATCTGTGCAAACAAGGGACAAGACAGTCAAATGTTGTCTCGGCATGAAATGGGTGTGAAGGGTGACCGTTATTTCGAGTCTTCAAATGACGTCATGCCAATTCCACCAGGGTCTCTTATGGTTACATTCGGGAACTCTAGTATGCGCAGGATATGTTTTGGGCTGGAATGCGTTTAGTTTCAGTTACCCCTGAGGCCGAACCATTTGAAAGTGAATATTTGTTGTTGGAAAACTCTGTTGGTCAGAAGTGAGTGAAGAAGTGTGCCTGTCTTTCCAGGGCTGAGATGACACAAGGGTGAGGGAGAACGGAAGGATGTCTCAGCGTGCAGATGCCCTGGAGTTTGAGAAGGGCCGCATCAAGGCCCTTCAGGAGGAGCGGTTACACATCCAGAAAAAGACCTTCACCAAATGGATGAACTCCTTCCTTCAAAAGGTGGGTCCCACAAAGCCTTTCAATGCCGAGGAGTTTCTGAGTCCCGGGATTGCTTGTCTATCCAGAGGTCTGGTGTGTCTCACACCAAGTGGTACTCGTGGGGAGTAGCTTTGTTTCACCCTAAGTCAAGGCGAAGTGAGAGGCTGAATAACATACAGATGCAAATGCATAAACTAAAAGTGCAAGGGGATGGCACATTTCTTGCACTGTTAACCAGTGATGGCACACACGCAAAAAGATGAGATTTTGGCGATGCTTGATTGGCCCATCAGCTCATAGTGTCGGCTGCATTCAGAATTATGCTGAAGCAGATTATAAAAAGAGTTCTATGGACTCTTGTTTTTCCCTACAAGCTAGAACAGAAGATGAATGCAATTTTGTTACAATTTACAAAATCATAAAGTGACACAACTCTGCATAGTCTTCAATTGTAGGGTCACATATTTTATTTCTTCAAAGTCCGGTCCAAGCTTTTCTTTGGGTCTTAGCCTGCCAGGATCTCCAAAAACCGTAAAGCACCCTCATGCCAGACATTAATAATTGAGAACATTGTTTTAAAACAATGTTTTCAGTGTTATAAAACTGTTCTCAAAGAGCCAAGAATTTAATGAACTACCGTAGAATACCAAGCAAGAACCTGCAAAAAATTCGGAGGTAATCATGTAAAACTGGGGGATAGTCAACAATATGTAATATACATTTTTTTTTAAGCTTTACAGATTCCTTTTAAAAGAGCCGTGAAAGCTACATTTATGCGGTTTGTGCAGGTGAGTTATACGGCCAGGAGAACATAGTGTATGGGGCTAATCGTAACGATCAGTCGGCTAATTAAGCAAAATTTGTTAATTAACTTTTTAATTAGTAAAAATAGACACATGGTTCCAATTAGAAACTTGGTGAGCGTCATCAAAAACCACTAAATCAGTCATTTCTAGAAAGACTTTGAGTGCGTGAGAAGCGTAGTTGTCTGCTGAATTTATCACTCGTACAGCAGGTACAAGGCTGGGGTTATGATAAGAGACGGAAAAATTGTGCAGGCACCTTATCACATAGGTAGTCTCGCTCCTGCTGCACGATAGGGGTAACTTTAGCGCACTACTGCACTTCTCATGCGCCCAGTCTTTCTGAAAATTACTGATTTAGTGGTTTTCGATGACGCTCACCAAGTTTTTAATTAGAATCATATGTATATTTTAATTAATTAAAAAGCTAATTAACACATTTTACTTAATTAGCCGACTAATTGTTACGATTAGCCTCCTATACTATGTCCCCCTGGCCCTATAAAGGCCCGTTCGCACTCTTGCGACCTCTTAGAACTGGGTGCCTTAAAACCTCTTACAACGAGAGGACGCACTGGCGCCATCCATTGGGTAGCAGTGTAAACTTGGCGGTCCGGCATACTTTCTATTTCTCTGGTGCATTATCCTTTCTTTCTTGGCTCGAAAAACTTTTGTCAACGTTATAAACGGGCCTTTCTTATAGGTATTACGCACATTTGTTGTCGGAAATCCTGCAAAACCTTCGCTCTTGTCAAATGCAGTTCCAGGGTCACCGCATAGATGGTGCCAGAATGCCAGTGTGTTCCCTCATCCTAATAAATTTTAAGAGGTTTCAACAGGTCTCGTCTCGTCTACTTGGTACGTGTACTTTCGGTTGCAATGAGCTTGTGGAGAGCCAAGTGGCCATGTAACTCTACCTGCACAAGATCCGCATATACTACGTAGTGCTTTCTCGGGCAACTTTTTATAAGGGACAAATATTGTCACAACGCATTCAAAAGTCTATGTCACTCACATTACCGATAGTATTTTCTTACGAATGCTTACAAAATTGTCAGGACGGCTGGAGTGGGTCTCATTGATGGGAATGGGCAGATGCTCAGATATTTTACGGTATATGTTAATGTTGATAAATAGTTGCCTATGTTTGTAGCTATCCACACTCACTAGCCTCTTCACACGTTGCCATCATAAGTCGTCAAAATGTTCATTGTCTTTTCAACATAACCTGGTCCCATTGGCTGTTCTTCTCAAGCATAGTTTGCAACACTGTCCTTCCATCATTGATGTCACTGTGACACGGCTGAGTAGACATTTTTAAACCCTAGAATAGCGCTGTAGCCACACTACTTTCTTCGGGGACTTTGAGGAAGGCTTGAGCATGCAGTTCCATTCACATTACAAAGTTACGAGGTCCTTAGGTTACTTTGTGCCTGATCTCCGTCTGTTCTTTTTTCTGTATATCCAGTCTGAGGTTTTGCTTTGAGATGAACTACTTTCAGCCTCGCCTAAATCTGTTTTGTCACATTTGTTTTCTTCTTTGAAGTCCACAGCATTTGAATCAAGAGGTTGTGTCTCACTGCTGGTATTCTGTTTTTCTGGAATTTCATATTCAGATTTCTGAAATTTAATGTGGAATATTCATCTGTGCTTTTGTACTGTTTATTTGCATGTGAAGACACAGTTCTTACCTGTTAGGGACCGTGCACTCCATGTTGCTAGCACAGACATTACAGCTGAAAGAATGTTTGACATTTGTCTTGTTGAAGGTTGTTGCAGCTGTTGCCTACAAAAACAATCTGCAGAAGAAAATGAGATGTACATACTAAAATTGCATTAATTTGGCAATTTGGGCCAGTTTGTTCATGATCATAGACAAGCGCCCAAAAAATAGACAGGGACATGAAGCTGACGTAAACACTGGCACGCTCGCGACTAACGTTTATTGAAAATGAGTTATAAGAGATGTTTTTTCAATAAATGTTAGTTGCAAGAGCGCCAGTGTTTACGTCAACTTCTTGTCCCTGTCTATTTTTTCGCCGCTTGTCTACGATACTAAAATTAAGCGAGGAAAGATACTTTTTCGTGGTAACTTTTTTAAACTAAATTTTTTCTTCTTTGGGGGATGGGGTAGGATTGAATACTTTCAGACCTCTAAGGCTCGTGATTGTCAATAATGTCTTGTGCCGATTCTCACAGTTGTACCAGAATGTTTGGGCTGTTTTTAAATACTTTAAAAAGTGAGGTTTTTGTGGTAGCCTAGTTTTGCTATTTCCAGCAGTGCAGGTGTATCTGATCTACCGAATGTGCCGAAGCGAGTGTTGTCACTCATATCAGTCGCCGGTATCGGAGATACAATCCCTAAGTATGTCAGCCTCTTGCGATTCTCCTTCTGTCGGCCTGACTTGCACGGAGAGCAGAAAGGAAGCATATCTGATGCCCCCACCTTTTATCTCCTCGGCTGCAAGGGTCGAAAGAAGCCCCGACCGCTTGAGGAGCCTTCCGCGATTCCAACCGCTTGAGGCTTTCTGATAAAGCAGTGCAAGGACGAGGAGGTCAGGTCCGAGTTGTCAGGGCGCTGGCATGCGGACAGGTCTATCCGAGGAATGTCATTCCGTGGCTCATTCTTATTTGGGAGTGTCTCGGCATTAAAAAAACCGAGTCACCTTGCATCATATTGCCAGCTCATTCCTGGTTTTGTGGGATGGTGAAATTGTCTGCTTTTTTATATTGGGGAGGCTGTTCTTGTATCAACGTCATTGGAAGAGGAACTTAATGCAGCCAGCTGGGGGACACTTGTTGAGAAAAGGCTACAATTGCGCTCAAGTATGGGTCTAGAAAACGGAAGTTCACAGCCTAGAATCGCCCTTGGAGATGAGCAATCGGACAGACATGCAACGTGAAAATAAGGGCGGCATTCACTGTTCAGATTATATAAACCTGCGTTGTGTCACGTTGGTGCATGTCAGAAATGAAACGAGAAAAATCC
Organism: Ixodes ricinus; assembly: GCA_037355805.1. Taxonomy (NCBI): domain Eukaryota; kingdom Metazoa; phylum Arthropoda; class Arachnida; order Ixodida; family Ixodidae; genus Ixodes; species Ixodes ricinus. The sequence goes on from JAZHYW010070320.1 coordinate 96,209, forward strand.
AACGTTCTCCACTTCAAATAATGGTCAATTAGGGCATGTTGAAGTTTGAACATTGTAGAGCACCTTTTAAACTTCCCAAAAATACTGCATACACAATAAGTGTTTTTAGGCCAATCATAGAGTGCCTTCGAGCTTATCGAATGAGTGGACCTTTTATTCACCATTATAAAGAAATGAGGTGTAAAGGGGACTGCAAGAAAATGCTGGTGTTGCAGACTGACAGTTCTCCTACGCAAATGAGCAGTAACAACAACAAACACAAAAATGTGCAATCCTGAAGGGGTGCTGTGGGCAGCATAATCATTAATATGGTTCGAGAATCTTATACCGCGAGTCAAAAGTATTCCGTAAAATCGTGCACATTTTATACAATACTGTTTCACTTCTTCATTCATATGCTGGCAAGGACCATAATTCAGATCAGGGAAAGCCCCAAACCGTGCAAATATATAGGAGAGTCCTTCGCGTATTTTGTGCAGCCTTTGTACATTGTTCAAAGGTAAGTCTGACTCTATGTGGAACGAGTTTTGCACATCTGTTGCGTAGCCTTCGACGAACAGACAGACTCGAAAAGGGCTTTGGCTGCCACCTAGGGTGAACCTGTTATAGACTGCATTGGAACCTTGACACACTAAATGCACTCGAGGGAAAAGCATTCGTCTAGTGTCGCTGATTGGGACTCTAGTTAAAGGAGCGCTAAAGACGGTCCCCGGCGTCACCGACTGATGTGTTTACCACCTCCAAAAAGTTGTCTCTCGATTTCGGCCCGATGAGTTCATAAAAGTGTCACGCTGTCGGCAGACGCTCATTCTGCTGCTACGGGTCGCTTTCTAGCTTGACATTCCACAGAAGCTTTGGCAGCCAGAAGCTGAGACGCGGTGACGACAGCTACACTCGCGCTCGCTCCTGCTTTTCGCCAACCGCCAGGATCGCAACATCCGACAGCTTTTGGGACGTTATTTGCTGCCACTCTGGGACCACTTTGGATATATGGGTAGAATAGGATGCTAAATGCACCAATGGTGACATACTAAAGAAGTTTTTTTACTCTTTTTTTTTTTGGACAAACTTGATGTACATGTTCCAGAGGTTTGGCAGAACTTTGGAGGCAGATGTGATGAATGGACTCGGGCCACTTGTTCCATGCGACTGGGGAGTTTGCGCCCCATTCGGGTGTGCCTAGCACTGTTTGAATGTTGCCTTCACCTTCTTATCCTCCTTGTAGCACCCTCGACAGTCAGTCTTTGATTGGGATAGAAGTTGTTACGTGTGCAGGAACAGCTTCTTTTTAGAACTTTAGCAGTACGTAGATCGAGGTAATGACCTAAGCAGGCAAAGTAGAAGACCCCTTGGTGCGCTTTTTAATTAGGTACGGCAGAGGTCTTTTATGTCAGATTATAAAACAAAATCTGTCCGTAAATACTGAGGTTCTTTTTAAACATTGCGTTGCATCTGATATCAAAACATAATGCTTCCATTGATCTTTTGATTTCTTCATTTGTAGAAATAAACGAAAGAAAACCCCACCATAGTGTCTCGTAAAATATCTATGAAAAACAGGTAGCAGGAGTACTAATCCCAATCATTCTTCAATGGTTGCGGGAAAAAATGAGGAAGCAAGGACATCATTATGACACGCTTAAGCTCGGACTTTGCTCGAACGATTCGCTCTCCTTGGTACGTAAAAAGGTCTCTGTGAAGTCTGATGCTGGCTAATATAGCTGGTTATTATAGGTGCTAATTGTGGAAGCCTGCCTGGAGGCATCTTGTTATAATGTGCATAATATGAACTGCTCTTTGGTCTTGTCTTATTTGTTTTCATATTTTGTGTAACTACGCTTTCGTTTGTACTCTGGAGCGTCTCGGATGTTAAAGGGGGACGTCTGCATAAGCTGCATATCCTCCACACCCCGGTTGCAGGCACGGATGGAGGTGGACGACCTCTTCACGGACCTGGGGGATGGCCGCAAGTTGCTCAAGCTGCTCGAGATCATTTCGGGCGAGAAGCTGGGGAAACCCAACAATGGCAAGATGCGAGTCCACAAGATTGAGAACGTCAACAAGAGCCTGGCTTTCCTTCATACCAAGGTGAATGCAGTAGAAGTTTGGACTTCTGGATGTCTAGTGTTGTTTTTTCTCTGTACGGCTGGAAATCATAATTTGGCATCCATTTTACCGAGAAAACATCTACTTGAATCAGTTACAATTTGTAATGGGTGGCGACTTCATTTGTGTTTTTCTCAGAGTTTTTGGAGAATAGCCCCTTAATGGGACAAATACATTTAGAAAATTTTCAAACACCCTATTTTTAGAAAGACTCAAACATCCCCCCCAAAAAATGCTTGAAAAAAAATCAACTTTTTTCAGGAACAATTTTGTAACCATGGCAGACTTTAGGGATTTCAAAGACATACTAATTAGCAAAATAATGACCTAAAAGTTTCTAAAACCTTTTAATCAGTGAAAATTAGCATGTGATTCAATTTAGAAATTTGCTGAGCATCATCATAAAACCCTAAATCAATCAATTTTAGGACAACTTGAAGCACTTAGGAAACGCAGAGGTGCGCTAAAGTTACTACTTCTTTGGCAATGCAAGGCTGGCAATGCGGAAACGTGGACAATGAGGATATCATCTGCGTTTTCACATCACCGACCTTGCACCTGCTGCACAAGTGGTAACTTTAACATGACTCCACACTTCTTACGTCTTTCATTTAGGGGTTTCCAAAGACACTATGCAAGTTTCTAATTGGAACCATATGTTTATTTTCATTAATTATAAAGTTAATCAGTAAATATGAGGTAATTATTTTGCTAATTAGTATGTTCTTTGAGATCCAAGACATCTGCCGTGGATGGCAGTTAGTTCCCGAAAGCAGCTTCTTTTTTTCTGAGCCACCATAGTTTTTGGAAGTTGTTTGAGCCATAGTTCCCCAAACCAGACAGATCTGTCAGTGTCCTAAGCAGAAACACCCAGTGTATAGAACAAACTGAAAGTCACGTAACTTGGTCAAGCTTGTTAGTATCTTTCTTCATAAAGGGATCCCACACGGTACAAGAATAATCTAACCAAGATCGTATTAGTGTATTTTAAACCAGAAAAGGGGGGGGAGAGAAAGCACACGTTAAAGTTTGTGCCTCACCAGGTGCACTAACACATTCAGTGTGTGGGGACCAAGATAAGTTGTTAGTTAAACTGCCAGTTTGGGAAATGTGGAAACGTTTTGTTAGTGATATGTATGATCAAGGATTTTTCTTGATTAAGTTTCATTTCCCAGAGATCACACCGGTTCGAGACTGCATCTAGACTTTCATTCAGAATGACTTGGTCTTTAGTAGAATTAATAACCCTTAGCAACAAGCAGTCATCTGCAAATAAATGAATACTCACTTTCCTCATTCGAGTCATTATTAAAAATTGAAAAAAAGAATTGGGCCAAAGACACTTCCTTGCGAAATACCAGAGGATAAGGGATCAGAACACTGACTGTCTGCATAAACGAAATGCTATCACATTTTCAGATAAGAGGAAATCTGTTTTGCAATATATAGGGAAAACCGTTTTTGTTTAGTTTGAACATGAAATGGGAATGTGAAACCCTGTCGAATGCTTTGCTAAAATCAAGGAGGATGATGTCAACTTGGCCATGTTGATCGACTACATATTGAAGCAATGAATAGTAGAAATAAGCCGAATGGTAGAGTAGATAGGTCTTTACGAAAGCCAGGCTGAAAAGGCTAGGCGATGTTATGCTTACCTAAAAAATCAGTCGCGTAATTAGAAATAATTACATTGCAAGAGCTTACACGACGAGCTGGTGAGCGATATGGGGCAGTAATTAGACTCTGTTCACCCCTAAGACGAGACTGCAGTGGGAGGGTGCTATGTGCCCGCTGGACCAATCGGCCGCCTCCTTTCGTCACCTGACCTTGCCCTCTGTGCGTGGGTATGGGCGAGAGCGTGATCACGTGGCAAAGGGCTCGTCCAACGAGAACGTAGGCTCACTGCAGCCTCAGCTGAGGGGGAAACAGGGCTTACGTTACAGCGTACAATCTCCTCCTTTGGAAATGAGCACGACATGAGCGATCTGCCATTCTGATGGAACGACGCCACGTGCGTTCTGTTTGGGCACTTCCAAAAATGTTTTTCGCGAGTTAGTGTTCTATATTTTTACGTTGCTTTCACTATGAATGAGAAAATTTCCTATAAACATTATAATGACTAACAAAATTTTTCATTTTATTTTGGTCCAATTTTTATATAATTTCAGTCTGGTCTTATTTGAACTCGACTATAAATCCTCGTACCTTAGGAACCCAGGGATTCCCTCAGTACCCTCACACGTTCCCCGAGCTCCCAAATATCAGCTGAAGACGTTATTCCTATTTGAGTACTATCTTAGCAGATTCACGCGTAACTGTGAGCCGTACATGCCCTTGTATGAGGATTATTGTTTATAAGGGCTCATCTGCTCTCTTTTATTGCTTCAATGTCGAGACTCGGAGGGGTTCCTCGGCGGCTGCCATTCTTTGCAGGCTCCCAAAGATAGCCAAGTTTTAGAACTTCTCAATTAGATAATTGATTGCTTCTATTTGATTGTAAGTTTTTATTTAAGTCCACTCAATAATTTTATTTTATCGGAAGTATCGGAGCTCGAAATTGTTTTTACATAATTGCTCGTTTTCATTGTTAGGGCTCATTTTTGTCTGGAGTCACTTTATTGAGCTCTTTCGGAAAAGGTCTGTTAACATTTAGTTCCAGAATTTCAAGACAAACAACAAAGTGAGCCAATCATTCACATGCAGAGGTAGCGATACAGCTGGGCTTTGTATTCTTGCTTAGTCTACTGACGTGAGTTTGCAAACTTGGGCGATTTTTTTGAGTTAGGGTGCTTGTTAATGCGACGGGTACCTCTGGAAGTGGACGTCACCTGTGTGCTCCGAACTGTGCCCAGGTGCGACTGGAGAGCATTGGGGCCGAGGACATTGTGGACGGAAACCCTCGGCTCATCCTCGGCCTCATCTGGACCATCATCTTGCGCTTCCAGATCCAAGACATTGAGATCGACGTGGTGAGTTCGTCTTGCTTGCATCTGCCTTTCCTTATCATTATTTGCCATTACAGCTCTTTGTATTAAGCTCGCTTAAAAAATAACAAAATAAATACTATTTACAATTACTATACCTTCGGGGGCTGGTACCGGTAAACTTGGAAGGCCTGTAGAGGCACTTTAAATGTCTGTATAATAAAAAATACTGATAGCAGCTTATAGTGCTGGTACTATAGTTTATGTTGCGTATGCAGTTGATTGTAGCCAAGTGGTACTGCCTTCGTTTGTCTATCACTCTACTAATTTTTCGTGGGGCTTAAGAACGGTAGTATCTGGGTCTAAAGAAAAAATCAGCAGAACCCATCCTTTGGGAATGATTATCTACGTTAATGCGAATAGCATCAAACGGTGCGGAGTTATGCGCGTTCGTCAGGTGGCCGGCACACTCTAGATACGCCAGCCCACTCTTGAGGCGATTCTAAATTTGTTGACACTTTCACAGCCCTGCGCACGATCTCCGCAGCCCAGCACGTGCGTTTGTGTCACTTAGGAAGGCGAGCAAAGCACGTGCCACACGCACAAACACTCAAAATGGTACCGACCAGACTTTCTGGCGTCTCAGCTAGTCTCAACCAACGGTACTCTAAACGGTTGTTTATATCTTTACCATAGGACGCGCTTTACAGCGCTGTCACAGCTACGGTGCGCGCGCGTTCCGTGCACGAGGGCTCATTCCGCTCTCGTGAGGCTGAGCACGGCCGCTACATCACCCTCTCCCGAGCGCGGGAGAGGGTGAGCTAGCGGCCGTGCTCAGCCTCACGAGAGCGGAATGAGCCCTCGTGCATGGAACGCGCGCGCACCGGTAGCTGTGACAGCGCTGTAAAGGCGTCCTATGGTAAAGATATAAACAACCGTTTAGAAGTGCGTTGAATGACTGCCTTCATAGCTCTGTGGTTAGAGCGTCTGCCTGCTGATCAAAGGGTCAACGGTTCGAATCCCAGCCGGCGCCGGTCTTTTTATTTATTTATCGACCCGCGGCGTAAGAGGTTAGATAGCCATGATTGGAGATGACATAGACGAAAAGTGCGTGAAGTAGCCAAAGAATGCTATTCGCATTAAAAATAGAGAAGCACAAACTATATTACCAATTTTAATCAGGGTACAAAGAATTGGCACAGGGTCAGGCTTGAAGTGGCATCTTATATTGCGAGCTAAGTGCAATACATACTAAAATTCTCAAAGAATTTAGCTGCCCGTGATGGTTCTGCATTGTACTGTAAAGTTCCGCAAAGGGTATGAGCTTTCCCTTGCATCATACTTTCTCCCAGGGCATGTGCAGCCCTATCTTTCTCTTGGGCAGAAGGAGAGAAGCGAATGACCAGGTGCTTATTGTGTTCTGTAACAAAAATTAGACCTTATCAGTGCCCCATCATTCAGTGTAAACAATAGTGATTGGCTGTTCCCAGACTTCTCGGTAAAGTAGACTCATGGCATTTGTTCCAAAAAAGCTTGTGTCATCTGTAAAGATTTTATGGTAGTTGATAAAAAATTATAGGCAGGTGTTGTCAGTGGACACTTTTTATAAATTCCTTATAAAAACACCGATTGTTAGGGGTGTGCAAATTGTGCTGCATCATTCATAGCCTTTATAGTGCAAGCGTAAGCCATACCAACTCTCGTAGTGGTGCTAGAGATGACACTGGGCTATTGAATTTAAATTCACACTTGCCTACTGATCATAGAATTGGGTCAGTGATGTTCTGGGCAAGCAGTTTACAAAAGGCATTCCTTCATTGAAGCCCGTTTTGACTTTGTTCACCATAAGTTTTGCTTTCTGTGTGGATTAGTATGCCATTCACAGTTCCTTTGTGCATTGTTGTATTGTTGCAGAATGAAGATGACGAAAGCAGTGAGAAGAAGTCAGCCAAGGACGCTCTGTTGCTTTGGTGCCAGAGGAAGACAGCAGGGTGAGGGGGATCGGCATAGATTATTTTCATGCGGAGTGCATTTTAACAAGAACAAAGTTGAGATTTGCGTCACATAGCCGTAAGGTATCCAGACGTGCCATTTTAAAAATGCATTTCTGCCGTCCCGTCATTTTTTTCTTTGTGAAGCCTCACATCTAATTTT
>JAZHYW010070321.1:0-81358 GCA_037355805.1 Ixodes ricinus
CCCCTCTCCTAAATTCTGCGCATGCGCACAACAATCTCTGCAAAAGTCAATTATACCGCTGAAACTTGACGACAAGACTTCTATCGATGGAATTCCTTATTCCATGCTTTATGCATAAAAATATAACCTTGTGCTGGAGGCAAATGTCAGTTGCAAAGCAGAAGAGGAACTGAAATATGCATTTCCGGAAAGTGCAAATACTTGAAGTACATCTAAAAAACAAGTTTGTGGTTTGAACGGAGGCTAACGCCGCGATCGCGGGAGTTAGCGCGTTAGACCTGTCCACGAAATGCGCGGAATAACACTTCTTTATTCATACGCACTACTTCCATACCTTTCTCAGTGTTGCACGCTAAGTATGAGATGACGTATGGGGCAACGATACTGGATGCATAGCCAAGTAGCTATCAAAGCTCGCCCGGAGGGAGGTACCAAAGATGGCCCATATAATTTAGAGTACTTACCATAATCAGGATTAAGAGGGAAAATATAAAACGAAGACGTGCTTTTTATGTCAACAAGAAATCTCTTGTCACGATTCCTCTAAGCCATTTCCAGAATAATCTTGGGCTTCCATTAGCTTTTTAGCACTTACCAAAACTAGATCGATCAATTCTACGTTAAATCGTCGCGATAAGGAGAACAATGACAATATTGGTGGCGTTCCGAAATATTTATAGAACATTTTATATCAGACTCCAAATCAGGCTTCCATATTATGCCTAGTGAAGCAAGTGAAACAAAACGTGACGATTATAAAACCGTACAATGAATCCTTAACGGCTAGACACTTTTTGATCGGAGGTTTTAATGCGGAAAACTGCTATGGCACCGACACAATTGTGGGTAGCTCTAAGAAAGTGATTGTAAACTAATTGCATTACTTTCGAAAAGTAACGCCTACTTGTAATGAATTTTCGTGCACTTCAAGTTAAATTTAAATTGACTACTCTCGGAGAAAAGTATTTGTAATTATAATTAAATTATATTAGCAGACTAATTTACCCAACTATAAACAGCAGTCTGTGCAACCATAAACGACACTTTCTGGCTTGTATGGCCAGCAAACGGAGAAACGATACGATACACCCGAGTTTGGGTGATGCTAGCGGTTCGCATGACGTCAAAAACGCACCCAAAACCTAAAAGAAAATAGAAAAAAAATTGGGGGGACGTTTAAGCTTTGTTTTTAAGAGTGGAACGCCATAGCGTTATTAAGCCCCGTGAGCAAAGCCGCCCCAAAAGATTAATGAAAGAGCCCGTAACAAGACGGAAAAAGATAGTGGGGGCGTCTTTTATGAGAGAGCTTCGGGTGACAAGTGCGTCAGCAGGCCATCTATTGCCCTTAGTTACAGAGGCGCTTCTTATCTAAACAGGTTCAGATAAGAAACCGTTCAGACACGTGTGTGTGTTTAGAATTGTGTCATTTGTATTTTTTAATCTGAAGTGGAGGCACTGAGTGGCAACTTTGTTCACGCGTGCGCGCTGGATGGACTGACTGGGATAAAGTATAACTTGCAAGTTAGCACCTGTCTATGTCGTGTGTTTTCTTCTTCGTCCTCGTTTTTTTTTTTTTGCGTTTATAAACTTTTAGGTTATGAATAGGGTTCCGCGTTATCGGTTTCCATTTTTTCAAAATTCGGCGTACTTTTTTGGTGTTTATTTTAAGATTCAATTTTCGGTCTTTTCGGTGTATATTTATGCCCACGAAAGTTTACCGGCTTTTTTCGGTGAATATGAAATAAACACTATCGGACACCGGATCAGATGATCCTGGTAGCTCTGATATTTGTGATCACTCGTAGAATAATGGCACAGATACATACGTAGTCTTCGCTAAAACTTTCGTCAGGACACACTTCAAAATCGCGGAATTTGCGGGCATAATCGTAAGCGCGCTCCTTTTTCCTTCCCATTCTGACGACGTGACCGTCTGAGGTGATGACCGTGCAGGAACCAGCGGCATGGCAAAACAAATCCATTGCATTTATGTTCTGAACCAGAGGGTAGTTTGAAAGAGGGTGTTGAGAAAAGTATTGACGGCTTTCCTCGATGTCCTCTGAAGTGCATGAAGCGAAAAACCTTATACTAGCCCATATCCGAACTTTTTTTAGGACCGGAAACTTGACACACTAAGCCCTATCACAGAAAGGACACAAATGCCCCGCGAAGGCCAATCCAAGACCTCTTTTGTTGCATGCTGTGATTGCCCTGGAAGAGGGCAATCACAAAGAGGTCACACAATGTCGAACATTGCAAAGCTCTCTCTCTCTCTCTCTCTCCCTCCCTCCCCTCCCCACCCTCCCCCGGCCACCTCGACGCGGCCCTAAAAAAGTGACCCTTTTTGGTTAAAACCGAATTTTAGAAAATGGATTAGACGTACTTTTATCGGATTAAACCGAAAACGCCGAACCTACAAACTGACCTTTTTCGGTTAAAACCGAATTTCCGAAAATGGGTTCGGCGTACTTTTATCGGTTTAAACCGAAAACTCCGAACCCTAGTTATGAACCAACTAGCTTAAAGCAGTCTTAATTCTCATGTAAACCCGCGCTCGTTCCAAGCCGTGCAAGCGTGTTTGTGGTCTAGTCGGTAGCGTCACGTGACGCGTGACGTCACACGTTTTTGTGACGATATGACGCTATCGACCCGCCATATTTCGCTGAACATTTCCCGCTAAATTTGGCGGGAAAATTTTTCGCTAAATTTGACAGGAAAACTATTTGCCTACATTTGGCGGAAAAACTTTCCGCTTAGTTTGGCGGGTCAATAGGGGTCATGGCGTTAGTCACGTGTTACGCCAGATGCGTGCCGTCACGTGTTACGCCAGACGTGGCTGCGCGCGCTGTATTATGAGATTTTGGGTCCCGCCGACGCCGGATTTCCTGGGACACGCGCTCCTAAACGCTATCACGTTAAAAACAGTGGCGCCAGATTTCGCAAAACTCAAATTTCGCTCGCAATGTAGACACCTTTTTAAAACTTCTAGGATGGTTGATGTACCTCAACCGCGTCCAACTGCCCGCATCTCAAAGACCAGATCGCTTCGTGCTCATAAACTGCCCTTGCAATCAACGGCGCCCTCTCAGGATTATCTGCGTGTCTATTGCGCTTATCTTTTCCTCCTTGCGAGAATTAAGAGATATAACTGGACGGCTCTTCTCAGGCATTACGAACCAGAGTTTGGCGTTCGGTAAGTCAACACTCACTGCTCATTCGTCGCACGTGTCTGTTTGATGTTTTACCTTTAGCTGCAATTATAGACGAGGTCAAAATTTTGAATTGTAGCGCCTTGCTGAAATTAATAGGGCACTTGAGTGTGCTTCTGTGGCACAATTTCTGATTCAATAACGCGCACTATGCAGCTTAATATACAACTTGTTGCCCTGAAAAAAAAATTATTTTTGTGCACTGCAAAAATAAAGTACGCAACGCCGAGCATTCAGCCTCAGCCCAAATCTAGTGCTAGCAGTTCGGACCAGATGCCAAAGTTTCAGGAAAAACCGTTATCTTATTCAACTGTTATGAGTGGCTTTCTGAAACTTTCAATAGGATTATGGGGCACGTTCTCGGTAGTTTGCTCCACTCAGCCCTATCTCTTCGTGCGCTTTGCAGTCCACTATTTTACCGTTAAAATTTATACAAACCTCTTATAAATTGTGAATAATATAACGGTTTGCTTTGTTTGGCATCTGATACGGATTGCTCGCGCTGCATTTGGGAGGCAACTGAGTGTTCGACGATGCGTAGTTCATTTTTGCGATTACAACATCACGGCCACGCTAAATGTTTCTTTTCGGGACACTCCGTAGATACCTCTGCAACTCGGCCCATCTTACCCTCGCCCTACCTCCTTGAGTAGCAGCGGGCTATAATTAGCTAGCTAATTACGCAAGATTGACTGTTTAGCTTCTTAATGAGTGAGATATATGGTTCCGATTATAAACTTATTGGGAGTAATCGAAAACTATACTAAATCGGCAAATTTCAGAATGACTTGGAGAACGAGGGAGGAGCGGTTACCGCTTCTGCAACAGGCGCAAAGCTGGCGGTGTGGAAACGCGATTGATAAGAAACGGAAAAACCGCGCGACCGCGTCAAACAAAGTTGGACATATTTTCAGAACCCAGAAAAACGAAGCACGTGCACCGCATATTTTTACAATTTACTGATTTAGTGGTTTCTGATGATGCCCATCAAGCTTCTACGTTGAACCATTTTATTTTCATTCCTTAAAAAGATTATCAGCAAATTTTATCAATTAGTCAGCCAGTTTGTGTTTTTCTTTTTTGCAATTCCTAGCGTTTGTCGTGGCTAGTAGTTTGTTCCCGAAAAGCGATTTTTTTTCCTCTCTAACACCATGTTTTTACAAATTTTTGAGTCTTGACAGTCATGTCTCGTTAATGTGGACCCCGTTATTAGCGAGTTTTAGTAGATCGGTTCGTCCCCCCCCCCCCCCCGCTATGCGATCCGCAATCCGCGCCCTTTCCAACGTTTATCACCCAGGCGAAAAATGCTGAGTCACTGGGCTGTTGGCGCATGCGCTGCGTCTCATATTTCGTAGAAGAGAGCTACTGTGCACGCTCAGGACGCGTCCCACAGGCCAATAGACAAAGATGGCAGCTCCCAGAAGGCGATCATTGGAAAGGTCTAGATGTATCGTAGCAGAGCAAAGTTTGCAATCCTCTGCAGATTATAGTGCTGCGAGAGCTAATCCAACGTCACGACGGCTCTTTCAGACACCAAAGCTCATGTTTAAAATAAACAATAGTGAAGCAGTTCTTAGTAATCGTCTATTGACGTCGCTATCTATATATAATACGCATTTACTTTTTATTGAGTACAGCGTTCATCTTCGCTTCTTTTATAAGTGAATAATTATTGTATTTGTAATTTAATGCAATTGACGGCCGAACCGATCATACAATCAAGGAAAATTGCTCTCGCAAAACGACAACAACCGTGGCTCTTCTCGCATCGTTGTGGTCATGCTCATTTCTCTTTCTCACTGTTCACGAAAAATGAAACGCCGCGGAATCCGGCAAGAATCAGATCCGCCCGCTCGCTCGCTTCATGGGTTTGCTCTGTCCTTTACGACGAAAGTGGCCGAGCAGGAGGTCGCATCTTGCGCGCACAGCACAGATTGTGAAGTCGGCCATGATGGACCGTCACCTGTCGCAGTCCTGGAACGAATTGATCGCGGCTGCTTCTCGCAACAGCAAGGTATCAGGAGCCGCCACGCGGAAGCGCGGTCGCTTGGGGGCCACATGCGGCGCGGCGGACATCTTGACTTGAGTTCTCTTCCGTTTTTCCTAATCTCGCGAATACTCGTTTCTGCAAGACCCACGCTGCCACGCCGCCCTACCCTTCTCACTGCATTAGTAAAATAGCGCGCTTCCGCTAGCTGCCGCAGTTCCGTGATTTCACAGGTAGCAGTGCACACGCGCTGTAGTAGCGCCGTTCTGGCATATGGCCAAAGTTCCGTGTTTTCGGAGGTTGTTGTTCGTTAAATTCGGAGGATATTTTTCGGAGTTTGCTTTTTGCCGACAATTCAAAGTTTATTTTTGTTTGATTCCCAGTTCTCCAAAATTCGTAGTCTGATTTCGCAGTGTTTCCGATTAAAAATAAATAATTAAACCACTAAATAATATCCGGATGGAAATGTATGCCCGATAAAAATAAAACGCGCTTTTATCGACTACCTAATATGTCTTTCGCCGGATTTGGTGTTAGTGCCATTGCAATTGGCAATACTGATTTGTCCCACGACAAAGGTTGCACGCAAGTGTTGCTTCGATAGACGTCGATACTTTAAAATCAATCGGCTCCTGGAGGTAATGGTTGAAAAGTGCATAAGAAAAAACTGACAGAGAGAAAGACACAGGCACAGCGCTACTTACAACTGAAGTTTATTTTGTTGTTACTTAGTATATATTCCGGCGCCTACAAAAACAAAGTCAGAAAGATATACAAATACACATTGTTAAAAGGCTACACTTCGTTTCACTCTACGATGGACCAAAGGCCAAAGCTACGGGCCGCAAGATCCGACCACGAGCCACTTCGAAAGTATGCTCTATTTTATTCCAACGCACGTATCAGCTGCCTGCGTCTCGAATCATGCACTGATAGGGACGTGCGAGTGGTGGTACGAATCCGATAGCGCTGCATCATTAATGGATTCCACAGTGCAAAGAAAGACACGATATATACCGGCTTTCTTTGCAGTGTCGAAGGTATAAGTGACAGCTCTAGACTGCATTCGAAGACATTATTCGTCCAATCCGTAATCACTGATACGCACGTTAGACCTATAAGTGTTCCAGGCACGTAGCCAGGATTTTGTTTCGGGGGGGGGGGGGGGATCACAAAATGCTGTATGAGAGAGAGGGGAGAGGATGTCCCATCAAGATGGAAGATTTCGGGGGGGGAGGAGGCCCGAGCCCCATGCCCCCCCCCCCCTGGCTACGTGCCTGAAGTGTTCCCATAACTGGGTCGTGATTGGACCTGGCGGCCGCAGCTTTGGCCTTTAGTCCATCGTAGGGTGAGATGAAGTATAAAATTGTGACATCACTCATCGCACCATCTCACACCAGTCATCCCTGGTTGAAGAACAGTAATTATTTTTCCGACAAAGATACAGAGGGTGTGCTGACACACTGCAGCCCAGCTCCAATCTATCAATTTCGTAAGCCTCAAGTATTTCTCGTGTGATATTGTTTTTGTTTAGTACAGCACAGTCAGCAAAAAGTGCAGTACAGCCATAATCTCGGCACTGCACACCGAGACGCCCTGATACGACGCTACGCTATCTACGTTGTATCGTTACTCAAACGTTCATCCAGACAGCGGCCCGTCTGACTCACATAGTGACGCCTACACGATAATGGGACGAAATAAACGACCTCTTCTACTGACTCAACGAAGCAGGTTTTGTGCTTCTTCAAGCAGCTGTGTCCGCTTATCGTGTTCGAATTGAAGTTTACCTCGTTACGCAATCTAGCTAGCTTCACAGAGGCTGGAAAAACGACGTTAATTCCCCGCGTGTAAGCCTACTCTTTTAAGGTTGTGGGGTATTTTATGCAAGTATGGTATTGCCATTAAATGTAGAGCGCATTAGGCACCTGTTTCCGGCTTGAGCGGCGTCGCCATCGCCGTCAGCGTAACGGCGCGATGCATAATGGGTAAATTACCCCGCAAAATTTAGCAAAAAAATGTCCCCGCTAAATTTAGCGAAAAAATTTCCCCACTAAATTTAGCGGAAAATTTCCCCGCTAAATTTAGCAGAAAAATTTCCATGCGAAATTTAGCGGAAAGTTTTCCCGCTAAATCTAGCAGAAATATTTTCCCGCTAGATTTAGCGGAAAATATTCGCCGCTAAATTTAGCGGAAAAAGTTCCCCGACAAATTTAGCGAAAAGTTTCCCCGAAATTTAGCGGAAAAATTTCCCCGCTACATTTAGCGGAAAAAATTTCCCTGCTATATTTAGCGGAGAAAATTCCCCGCTAGATTTAGCCGAAAAATATCCCGCTAAACTTAGCGGAAAAATTTTCCGCTAAGTTTAGCGGAAAAATTCCCCGCTAAATTTAGCGGAAAATTTTCCCCGCTAGGAATTTGTTCGCTAAATTTAGCGGCAAAAGTCCTCCGCCATATTTAGCGGAAAATTTTCCCCTAAATGGGAGGCGAGCAGGAGAGGAGGAGGGGCATAGCAACACCTCCTAGAAGAGAAGGCCGTAGCGCTCGTCTCGTGACGTCGCGAAGGAAGGCCTAGGGGGCGCGTGTCGAAGCGAAGGCAACGCGCGTGGATCGACCGTCGTAACGCGCTTTCAGTCACATACGCGCGTCTTATTAGCTAAAATGAATGCTGCACATAGCAACGGGTCTAGAAAACATTTTATTACACGGGCAAAATATTACACCGCTAAATAATTGGTATGAAATGGCACGAGGTAGGTGGATAAGAGAAAACATTGAGTTACGCAATTATTGCTGTAGGAATGCATATTTTATACAAAATACTCCGACAAAATGGCGAGACACGCAGTGATTGGACACAGCAAAACAGATCACAGTTAAAAATCAGGTAGATGTACACTCAAGGCGGACACGGCAAGACAAGTGTCACGATCATGTAAGCGATGTTATCGCGTGCAGTCACTGAATTCTTGCATCATACCCTCTCCACATGGCGAAAGTAATGTAATTTCGATCAAATGACACTATGGGGTCGACAAATCAGCTTGCGACGCTCGTATAATCATTCAAGACCGCGAGCTGATTAAATCCCATATCATTGAATGAATATATATTAACTTTTCCGTGTTGCAGGGGTACTAAACTTACCATTTACAGTCAACTAATTTACTTCTCCCTATGGGCTCGAGCTGCCTTAGAAAAAAAAATAACTTACTTTGTATACAATAATACTATTAAACTAATACAGTTAAGATTCTAGTATAAACGTACGCGGTAAAGGCAATAAAATAACATGAGTATAAATAAACACATAAGCACGAACAACGCACTTTGTATAATCACACAGACTTGAATAAACTAGAATATTACCACGCATATTTACACATTTCGACGCAACCGCACACGGATAACGACGAACAAGATGTCATTCTATCACGAAAAAAATAACCCGATTGCAGCATTTTATTTGCGTCCCACATGACCAAGAAAGCCCGTAAATAAGTTGTTTCTCACCTGTCGATCGTATCCATACGTCCCACAACATCTGGCACGAAAACATTTGGACACGAACTTTAAGTCTCTCTCTGTCGAGAGAGGTCTATTGATGATCGACCAGTGTCATCGTTGGCTAGTTGCCACACATGTCACTCAAACCCACGGTGCTCAAACCGTATAGCATGACTTGTTCCGCGAATCCACGTAAATGCCGTAATATCAAGCGAACACACACACAAAAAAAAAACTTCCCGAGACTGCGGTGACTGGATTTTTTTCGGTGCCCTTCCCTCCTGAAAGTCTCAGCCTTCCTTTTTAGACAGTCAGCAGCTTACACAGAACGTAAATTTACCAGGATCGGAGCCCTTACGAGGGGAGGAAATGTCGTAGCGGACCGGTTCATTCGAAAAGTGTGGGGAGCTGCGGGACTGCACGTAGTCCCGCGGTTACGGGGATAATCATAAATATAAAATTGGCACTTTCAACCTTGGTAGCGCGTTGCATATTACGTTTATATTATATATAGATAATAAATTGTACAAGATTGCGCTTTTAAAACATATATTAATGTCAGAGAAACGCTCACGAACACCACCGTGCCACTCAACAAGAAACGTTTTCTTCACGTCGATGCCAGAACTTTTCTCACGTAGTTGCGCCATGGCCTTCCTTCTCCAACATTGTGACGTAACCACTTGGCGCGCTACAGCCTTCTCTTCTAGGAGGTGTTGGGCATAGCCTCCTCTCTGTACCTTCCCATCCTCCTTCTCAAGAGCTGCGCTCTAATTCGGCGTTACAGGGGATTGTAAAGGTCTTTCTTTTTTTCTTATTTTTTTTTCTTCTTCTGCACTATCGTTCCGTCACTATTCTTGTTCTTTAACTTGAGGTTATTTTCGGCTACCGCTGATAGAAGGCTGACCGGATATCCCATGTGTTAGCATTCAGGGGTTTTAGACAGTCACTGAAAATGGACAGGGTAACAGACACCACTTCATCGAACATATTTGGGCTGCAGTCCTAGAGGACCAAAAACTTGTCTACAAATCTAAATATATTTACCACCCCTAATTTTTCAAGCTGGTTGGCAAAGTTTCTATCAAAAGCCGTCAGAAAATGTCGCTAAGTGTCTTTTCTGGCGAGAGTTGACAGAGGTCGTACCCCTGTTCCTGGTTGTGTTAAGCAGCATAAAAACAAGTTTGTTCCTTGCGTGGGTAGAGTGGTATATTGTATTCCGCCGACGTGTAAGAAGGTATACATCGGCCAAGCAGGCGGTTGTGTAAACGACAGATTGCGGGAACATGCATGCTCGATGAAGTCGTCACCGTCAGGAAACTTGGCGGTGCACTGTGATAGGTGAGGGTGCACTCCTGTTTTAATTGATATCGAGATTCTTGCAAAGCATTGTCAGAAGACGACTAGATAGATTGCGGAAGCATTCCTTATTTCAAAGTACAATAATAAGTGTGTCAGTTCTCCATCGATTTGTTTATATGACTGCAAACTTGCGTTTGCAGTCTTGTGATTGGGTGTATGTGGGCACGACGGTGGGCGTCTTTTTTCAGAAATTAAACAGTTGAAAGTCAGCTCTCTGTGTGTGTACACCTTCTCTGTCCGTGTCTTTTTTGCGCTGTTTCTACCCTTTAAAACCATCAATCTAATCCGTGGCCACAGGAGGTGGAGAAGTTTCAACTGCCCCTCTTCTCAATTTTATGCTATATCTATTGGTCGATAGCATTTACTGTTACAAAAGCATAACCTCTCCTTCCTCTAAAGCAGAAATGGTATGGCATAACCTGGAAACCAAGACAGTGGTTCCCCTTTTGACAATGGTCCAAGATTTAGAAGATAATTTTGGTGGCATTTTTCCAGGACCACAGTCCCTGCGCTGATCAAATTGTAAAACACCGCCTTTTTTCTTAACCATGTTGAATTAACCTAAGACTGGGGTAGAGAGGAAACATCAAAACGTAGAAGAGACAGAAAAAAGACAGGACAACGTTTCAAACTCAGCTAACTCGTTCATTTAATCCACTTCCTTATTAGTCTCAATCTCAAGGTCATCTCCACCAACACAGTCTCAGGCTAATTCAACATGGTTAATATTCATCAGCTCGCCTGCACCCTTACAATATTTTTTTATGTTTTTTTTTCTTGAGGGGGAGGGGAGGGAGGGGGGAGAGAGAGAGAGAGAAGGACATTGGCACGTGAAAATTCGGAGTTTATCGGACAAATCCGAATTGGCCAAAATTTTACCGGTGGGTGTTTTCGGAGTTTTTCGCATATATCCGGAAAGAAAGAACCCTGCGTATAGCGTAGCCAGAGAGCACAAACGATCTACCAAAACTTTATAATATGGATATCCCGCTGTATAGACAATATCTTCGGCAGCCGATTTGTCCCCATACAATACTATACATCGGTAAACACAGTAACCTGCAAGGCGGACCATGGGCAGCTGGTTTGTGAACAAGCAGTATAAATACAGCTCTATAAAAAGCGGAAGACAAACTCGAGAAAAGATTACTGAAGCCCCCGAGTCACAAAGAAAACACGGAGTTTTGTTACTTTGTTTTGCTCGTTGCCCTTTCTGAGGAAGAGATAAGACCAGGCACCGACAAAGATTACTTTTTCCGGCTTTCCGGCCAAATGAGCCAATCGCCCAGCTTCCTCCCTATCTGTGTCGCAGCCATGGATGACATCGCATAAATAGGCTTTATCTTTTGTGACCACGTTTGTTTCATATTTCTAGTCTTGACCTTGATTCGTTTAGTACGGGCGACTAACATTATGTACGATTGTTCTGGGTAGAGAGGCGTTCATATTAACGAGACATGACTGTAATCGGAATGCATAAATAGTCTTGTTAACAAGGAACAAGACCACGTTTCATGTTTAAAAACACGTTTCATGCAAGCACGTTTCGTGGCCAATTTTTCAAGGACACACGTATTGTCGACACTGCGATGTTTCGTGGGCACGTGCTTCTGCGACGTTTCATCAAGAACTTTTTTTCTTTTCTTTACCAAGTGAATTGGATTGGTTTACTGGATTCATTTTGTTTGCTGAAAGCATACCGCAACTAATGGGGACACACAAAAGCGGCTCCAGTAGGAAAAAACAAAATTGGCGAGCCTTCTGAACAGTGGTATATATTAAAGCGTCGGGGACGCTTTAATATATATCAAATCAGGCACCAGCTTCCACCAGGTCTCATTGGGACCGCCAAGGGTTCGGCAAGCTAAGCCACCATCCGAATGCCGGCGACTGAGGCGATGTGTGCGGAAAGATGCTTTCGATGAAACTTCGCAAAGCGTGTCGATGAAACGAACGCGGTAACCTTTCTCTTGGCTCCATCAGATTGTGGCGTAGGCTGCGGTCAGACTTGGAAGTGAAACGGAGTAATGGCGTACAGTGGCTAGCGATATAAGCTAGGATGCGCCAACGCCGACCAGGCAGTACAAACCACGCTGTAGCACGGCTGCTGGGCGTTCGTCGGGGGTGGGGAGGTATCACGATTTGAACTTCTCTACTGCTGCCCCGACCCTCCACTCGGTGCCTTCTACACCGCGGTGGTGGCACTTCGGGCGCGCTTCCGGTCTGGGGGTGTGGGGCTGCGGGCTGAAGTCGCTATGCGGGACGGGCATTCCTGTGTTGTTTTGGAAGAAACCAGACTTAAACCCCTTCTTGTCAACATTCCGTGCTTGGGGCTATGTCAAAAGAGCCGGGAAGGTGTGAAGATCACTTTCTTTGACGTTTTCTGCATGCCCGGTTCGTCCGAGAACGAGGATAGGTGCCGTAAAAGGGAAAACCAGGCACCGTCGATCGACGATTGCTTGTGCGAGAAGCAGTCCTGGTTAAATTCACGGATACTTGTGGTCGTCAAATATATTTGTTTTGTTCCTACGTGAACGGAAGAACACCGTCAAGCTGTCCGGTCGTCCACCCACGGACCACGGTCAGTGGGTCTTTACGTTGAAGCGCCCGTCTGATCGTTCAAACTGTCGTCTGCTCTCTCAAATTCGTATGCTTGTACACACTGTCGTCTGCTCGTCCGGACAACAGCGATCCGTAGCCCAAACCTTGACTCGGTAACCCCATCACGCATGTGCGGCGACGGAGGCGTGCCGCTAGGGGCGCTCCGGTTTGTTTGTAAACATGAGTTGGTCGACACTGCCTGGTCGCCGTTCTAGCTCGAATCGTTAGCCACTGCACACATAGCCAAAGCGCAGAAAGAAAGGGAAAAGCACTCCCTCCATCTGTTGTACACTTTCTAACAACGTGTAGCGTCTCGGGTTGTTCTAGACTTGACTCGGAAGTTAAAATGGACTGGAACGGTTGGTGATAACACTAACGCTTTATTTAGTTTACTGATTATTACTTGTCCAAATTTAGAAAAATGACGAAGACGCGATGTCGGCGTCTGTCCAGGCCGCTGGTCCCATGTCGTCTCGCTGAGTGCCGTCTCCTGTTCCGTCTCCTTTTTGAACCTTTGTGCCGAAGGTTACCTCGTGGTGGCGTGAAGTGGTGCAACCACGAGGCAATACGTCAGTTAGATGAGACAGCAGTATTCGCAGTGCTATGGTGAGGTTGCCAGGATATTATCTCATGTTGTGTGATGGATATTGCGCAGAACTTACGTAAGCGCGTGCGGCAACATCCACCGACGACGCAGCACTTGAGAAGGGTAAGGTAATCGGAAGCTCTCGGGGGCCGCTCTCCTTCCCTAGTCGGTGGAAGGCAGGTGCACTCTCAGAAATAGGCATATTTGGGTAGTAATTAAATTACACTATTAAAGTATTGTAGTTCAATTACTTTTTGGTAATTTGTAATTGCAATGTACTTTTGGTTGAAATAAATTGTAATTGTAATTTACTTACTTTCTAACGCCAGTACTTGCAAAATTTCAGGCGCAATTACAATTACTTTTGCGAGACTTAGCGGCGCCCCCGACGTGACCTCTCTGAAAACCTCAGCGCTCGCACAAGCGGCCTAGCGCTCGGTGATACACTCGCACACGTAAACACGCACGCACAACAAAAATAGCGTCTCATTTTTTTTCTTACACTGCGGGCTGGGAGACAGTCCTCTTTGGAGAATACCTCAACGGCGCCGTGTAGCGCCGTCTGCGGTGGGAGCAGAAAACAATAGCATAAACAAGCCAAAATATTGAAAGAAAACAAAAATTAGCTTGAGCTTTCAGCCGAGGTTGGGAATTTTAATTGTCTATGAAGATATTTTTCTCTCTTTCTTTTTTGATAGTTTTTTTTTACGTCCCTCTAACACTACTGTCGCATATTAGTATATTTGTATCACTAATGCGAAAACGTTAACTGTCCCATGGAGCGAACCGGCGTTATCGGCTTTTGAAGCCGCGAAAAACGGCACATAAATTCCCCCGTCCCATGGAGCAAAGCCTGAAGCGGTGAAACAAGGAAAAAATTCCCATTGGCTGCGACGCGTCATATCAGATGCTTCGTCACGGAAGCCGCCGGGGCCGCTCAAGGTCAAAGCGGACGCGTCTCAGAAAAAATAAAACGCAAGGAAAAGCACAGAAACGCAGATGCGTGGTCACGGAAGCCGTGGAGCCGACGGGCGGAAGCCGTGGAGCCGACGGGAGGAAGGGGGGTGCCGCGCCTGCACGGGGGGGGGGCGTGATTTTACCGCCGGAGCGCAGTGTGAAGACGTGGCCCACTGCTTGTAGGAATGCGCTGCGGGTACGAATGCTTTCGCATTGTTACACGTAAGCAGCCTTCAAGTGTTTTCTCGAACTTTTTTCAAGTTTATTTCTTGTTGGTTTTTCTTCGGATATTGTCACCAATGATTCGGGAGCCCCGATTCGATTTCTACATATTTCTGAGCCATTTTAATTTCAACTCAATGTAAATAATTTACAATAACATAATGTTTCTATGGGAATGTGGTCGTATTAGCGCGTGTGGATTTTAGTTTTATATGAACACTTGTAAAATATCCATGTATGACTAATTGTCGCATTTTTATTTGCCTGGCTCACAAAAAAACTGTCAACCCAATTTTTTCATCAGCGATCTGGCGTCTTCTAGCATATCAACTAATTTATTATTATTTATTAAAATATAAGAACGTTGTACTTCATTGACCCAGACTGTCAGGTCCTATAATGAATTTACCAAGATTCATAAAGGTAAAGCCTCCTCAAACATTGGGACAAGGAATGAAGAAATGTGTTGCATTCTAAACAACTCGTTTAAAGTTATATGGCCCAAGTCGGGTCGCTCTCAGAAATAACTAATTGTAAAGTAATTGCATTACTTCTTAAAAGTAACTTGTAATTGTAATTATATTACTTTTCACGTAGTAGTAATTCTAATTCAGTTAAACTACTTTTGAAGCAAAGTAATTGTAATTAAATTATATTTTGGAAATAATTTACTTATGTCTAGAAATAGGGGGTGTAGTACTTACTATCCTTGTCCCATATAATGCACCCCAAAATTTATTTTATTTCGTCGAGCACGCAAGTTTGATGAAAAAACAGCGTCAAAACCGGTGTTGACTTCGCAGTCGTTTGCCGATAGAGTGGGGAGTAACGACAAAAAAAAGAACAGCCGATAAAATTCTGCTCGTGCACACAATAACCCAGGGTGCAATAACCTCGATCATAGCTCAGCTTTTCACTTTATTACCTTAAGGACCCCGTTACGGGTATTAGATAAGGGGTGGGGTTTCATATAAAAGAACTTTTAACAAACACTCATGTCGGAAGGTGGTTGACGACAGTCTCCATGAAAACGGATGGAGATGTGATGGCGGTGACGTGGTGGAGAAGGCCGTTCCAGTCTGCTGCTGCTTTAGGAAAAAAGGAGGCTAAAAAAGTCGTAGTGCGGCACGTGGGTGCATTACTTCAAGTGGATGGCCAATGCGCGGCGATATGCGTGATGGGGGGACAATGTAAGGTACGTGATTGAGCGAGCTGTAGTAAAACTTGTGAAGGACGGAGAGGCTGGAAGTGCGACGGCGAAGTGAAAGAGGTGTTAGGCGGGATTCCGCTTTAAAGGTGAAATGCCGAGACCGTATGAGTATAGCAGAATGAATGATTCTTCTGGATCGATTTTGGACAGATTCAAGTTCATTACTAATATCTGCTTGCTGAGCATTCCAGATGGCAGATGCGTATTCGAGTTTTGATCTAACAATTGACTTGTATGCTAGTAAACGTACGTGCTTCGGGGCATGGCGCAGATCACGTTTAAGAAATCCAAGGACTTTGTTTGCTGCTGATATGACGTTTGAAGTATACGCGCGCCAAGATAGATCAATTGGCACGGTAACACCTAATGCCCCTGAATAAGAACGGTAGTGACATCTTCTCCCTCCTTCTCTGACGCGCACACCTTTTATCTTTATGTTTTGCTTTTTTACACCTGCGCGTCGACTGTAGCGCCGCCTGGATCGGCACAAGATAGCAGACGGCCTTTCTATACTTGAGTCAAAGCGCAGTCAAAGGCTGAAAGACACGCAAATAATACACACAGGCTAAAAGCGCACTGTCACGGTCTACCAGCCTCGAAGGATGTGCACAAAGAAAGATGAGGAAATCCGTGACGTTGCACAGTCGGCGTTATTTGATTAACGACATGAACTCATAGCATGCGCTGCAGTCCGACAGCATATGCATTCCTTCTCCTCCTCCTCTGACGCGCACACCTTTTATTGGTTTGCTCTTTATGTTTATACAGCCTTGATGGGGAGATGCGCCTCAACGGGTAATCGGTCTCTTAGCTGTAGATGAGAAATTTAGCCAGTGCGGTACAACCGCTAACCTGGGGTTTTTAACGTGCATCACGCAGTAGTGATCACACGAACGCGTGCCGGTACGAAACTCATCCAGATGGAAACGGGCGGGGGCGGTGGGGAATCGAACCCGGGAGGTTCCCAGCGCAAGCTTTCGCTCCACGCTCCGAGCTGAGACGCGTTGGCCCACTCGGCCACTTCCTCCCCGCACACCTTTTATCTTTATGTTTTGCTTTTGTACGCCCGCGCGTCGACGGTAGCGCCGCTTGGATCGGCCCAAAATAGCAGGCGGCATTCTTCAAAGGATGTCGCTACTTTTCCGTATAAAAGGGCTTTAGTTACACATAGGTATTTAAATGATTGTTCCAATTCGACAGTGACGCTAGCAATTGTATAGGAAAAAGAAAGGGGTTACGGCGACGATGGAATGATACAACACTAGATTTGCTGGGATTAAGGGTCATTTGCCAACTCTCGCACCATTCTGGCACATGGTTAATGTCATTCTGCAGGCATGTTTGGTCAGAGGTGTTAGTGACTGTACGATAAATAACGCAGTCATCAGCAAGCACACGAATGTGGCATGACAGATGTGATGGTAAGTTATTTCAGATCCTTGTGGGATGCCTGATGTTACTGGGAGAGGGTTAGATGAGTGGTTGTTAACAAAGACAAACTGAGAGCGATTAGACAGAAATTCCTTGACCCATCTAATTTGGAAAGGTTTAGTAGCAGGCACCGGTGCGGTAC
The DNA here is from genome assembly GCA_037355805.1 of Ixodes ricinus. Classification (NCBI taxonomy): domain Eukaryota; kingdom Metazoa; phylum Arthropoda; class Arachnida; order Ixodida; family Ixodidae; genus Ixodes; species Ixodes ricinus. Next base: position 17,215 of record JAZHYW010070321.1, read on the forward strand.
TTTGTCAAATGCTTTGGCAAAATCTTTAAAAAAAAAGTCAGTTTGAAGATTATGGCCAAGATTCTTTGTGTACGTCTCTGGTTTTGTCCTTGTCTTGTGCGCTGTAAACTCAAGATGAATCACCAACTCGCCCAATCTTCCGTATTATCTTGACTCGCTCGCTCTTCAGTGCAGTAGAGTTTGCAGACGCCCACCCGCAGATATTTTGTGTATGTTTACGTATCTGCCTGTTTGTAGAAGATAACTTGTAGCGAACCGAAGACCGCGGCCCTCGACACCAATCTTCCCTTTAACGGTTGGCCGTAACAGTTTCATGTCGCCTAGCTGTACAACTGAGACGATCATGTTGACCGGAAGCACGTGGGCAATTCGTGAAGTATCTGTAAACAGTAATCCAACTGTGCCCATCTTAGTATAGGGGGAGTGGTTAAAAAAGATGCGGCTAAATCAGGGGACATATGAGCGATGAAAACGGGCGCCGAGCGGCAGTATCATAGCAACCGGTGCTGGCGTCCCTACGTCACTTCCGCGGCGTCGCTCGGATCTGGTTACTACAGATAAAGCCGCGCGGTGCGCCTGTGGCGCGCCTAGCGGCGAGCGGCGAACGGCGCGCGGCACCCAGTTTCACCGCTCATGTGTTCCATGCTTAATGCGTCGCGAATAGCAGCGCTTGCACATGGAAACTTTTTTGCTACGTTGCTGGTTTTACATGTTTCTAAGCGCTGTGTTTCACACAGTGATGCTTTCTAAGAAATTGACTTGGCTTTCTCACTGTCTTGTTATGTACGTAAAAAACCTACTGTTTGGACGGTCTTGGGGCCTGGGTTATTGTTAAATTAATGAATACCCATTCTTGTGTACAGTCGGCAGGAAAAGTTTGCGGGGCACGGAAGCGCCAGCCGAAAAGACTGGCTGCGCCATCTGACGGCGCGTTGCCGCTCTCAAGGCTCACGATTTGAGCATACGCTTGATTCCGTGTTAGCAATCATGATTTTTTTCGCTGGCTTCCGTTTGACGCTTACGAGATAACAGGGAAAGGCACAAGGTGCCGCGAAATGTTATCTAAATCACGCGACCTCCGTGATCCCTCACGGTGGCTGAGACAGACGCGCGGCATGACGGCTGTCAAACCGGCACCTTGTACCCGTCCCAGTTATCTTCTGCGCGTCGGACGGAAGCAAGTAAAGAAGACATGATTGCGAGCACTAAAGGAAGCTCATTCTCGAAGCGTGAAATTTGAGAGCGTCCGCCCGCCGTTGGAAAGCGCAACCAGTCACTTCGGCTGGTGCTCCCGGCCGCGCTTCACAAAATTTTGCTGACGACTGTACTGTTTGGTCCAAGGAACGCAGGTGAGCATTTTCCTGCATAAAGTACCGTATTTTCCGGACTATAGTCCGCACCCGGTGTATAGTCCGCAGGGGCAAATATGGGGTCAAAAATAAAAGGTTTTGCTTAGATAGCCCGCACCCGGTGCATAGTCCGCACCCAGTGCATAGTCCGCACCTGGGGCTTAGTCGACAGGAAAATCCTCTAATACGCGGCATACCTTGACGTATGTCTGCTTTCTTAGCTCACAAACAAGCCGATAATATACGTAAATCATCATTGGTATACTTTTTTATTCACAAAATCCGTCGCGTCTCGTCATAATCAACGATATTGAAAAACAAAATTCTATAGTCCGCACGCGTAGATAGTCCGCGCAGCCTGAAATTTCAACTTTTAAACATGTATAGTCCGCGGACTATAGTCCGGAAAATACGGTACACAATGCCCCCCCCCCCCCCCAAAAAAAAAAAAGAACATTATTTTGACGTATTATTAACTGCAAGAATCTACTAAATCTTTATAAAACAATATAAAAAAAACTTCTATGTAGAGACAACGCTTGGAATAATTAACTGTTTAATTTTGAGCACCAACTTTGAGTCGGAAAAAATAGGGGTGTGGTTTTGACAAGACGCGTGTTATACAGCAACAGGAACTACAAAATATGCATTTTAAAATGGAATTGGATAGAAGCGCCGAAGGACAGGGCAAAGTTAAGAAGGTGACGACAAGACGGGGCGGGGCGCACTCGCAGCTGAAAGTGTATTGCAAAACAGATTGCCTTAAATACCTTAAAGGGCAACTCCGGTAGAAAACGAAACAAAAATAAATTGCTGGTATCGCTTCAGTGGCACGAAATATTTGGTCAAAGTGCAGCCGCGTACTCCAGGAAAACCGATTTTAAAGGTGCGGCCAGCTGCTCTATTTTTAGCGGGCAGCAGGTAGGTGAGCTTTTAGTCAAGGAACACTGGCGCAGCACCCTCGTGACGTCACTTCGCGGTGGAACGACGGTCGATTGGTTGTGCCACGGATCGCAGCAACCTTGCTACGTCACGTCGCGGCCGTATGGCTGATGATCAGTGTTCCCGTCCCTCTAGCTGTCTAGCAGATACTTTCGGTTTTGCAGTAGACGCCCGAAACCAAAGTTTGGCACGTGATATGCATAAAACTGCGCACAACATCGAAGACAAAAATGATTCCTTGTAATACATGGACACTGCCTTAACTGAAAAATATCGTAATCCCAAATTCGAAAAATATTGACCGGAGTTGCCATTTAATAAAACCACGTAATTTCCAGCCACCCCACTTTCTCTCTAAAAATAAATTTCCTTACCTAACAGGTCCACAGACGGCTCACTGATACACTTACCGGCGCCCCTTCTTTTGATGACGAAAGCTTCGTGAATTTCCCGTTTTTTTTTTTGTTTTTTTTTTCTTATGCCGTCTTAGGACGCTTGTGTCTGACAATAAGGGGGTTAACCATTTTGTTCTTAGCTCGAGACTGAGGCAGGAAAAGAGGAAAGTTTCAAAGTAGAAGAAAAATGAACAGTCGAGGACACGTCTCTAACACAGCTCTCAGAACAAAATGGTTAACATCCACCAGCTCGCCTGCGCACTCACTGCATTATTAATAAGGGGGTGCACGGGCATCAATCACAATGTTCTGCCAAATGCCCAGACGGTGTGTATTTGATGGCTGCTGCGTGTTCTCTCGCACGGTCATTTACGTCTGTTTACCCTACGTAGGTGCGCCCGCAGGATGGTGAAATGTCAAAGACGACAGAGGTTGTACAATAAAAACGTTTTTTGGTGTTTCTTTTGAATTCGTCACTATCATTCTCTGGAGCATTGATTATTTTGCACAATGCCGAAAGCATATTCGGGTCCAAAAAAACGACCGGAATGTTGTAACGCCCCGCAACTTTCTTCAAGTTGAGGGAGATAGCATGAGGGTTTGATGGCCGGCATTATTTTTTTGCCGTTCATGAACGTTTTGTGGAACACCTCTATCTTCCAGACCACCCGCCACATCAGTCAATCTATCGTCTATTAAGTGCGGGTTTCCCCCATAAGTCCCTGACTGATGATTTTTAGCCTTCACTTTGCCTCTGTCCTTCGGCGCTTCTATCCAGTCATGAACCAACTAGCCCAACTGAACTTTTCGTCCAAATATGATATTCACTGATCGGTACCGTGTTCTAAAGTATGCAAGCTCCACCAACATTAAAAGCAGTCACTAAAATATAGCACGCGCATTATTCTTTCTGTTATTTTTTAATATCGTTTATGTTGGTTAAGTTTAAACGTTCTAAAAATAAATAGTAAAACATGACCATTTATTTCTCTCTAGATACGTCCTTTAGTATTAGTCGACAACGCACTGTACGCTGGAGCATCTCGGTCTCCGTTTCGCAAAGCATTTTGGTAAGGGTACCAACAAAAATTACCGATGTTTACGCTTCTCTGTAATGCAAAATTAGAGCGCAACACTTGATGAATTTTGATTCTGCGATATACCGTAGTAAAGAGTGTGATATATTATACGTATATTGAAGGTTCGTTTTCGTTTTTGTTTTAGGATAGGGCAGAAAGGACGAGGGGGCTACGGTGGGTGCACCATGATACAACGCGCGCAGTGTTGCATTATGGGGCTCTTAGCTGACCGTTCCCGCACATAGCGGTTAGACCGACGCCGCTATATGCGAGAACGGACGCCTAAGAACTGCTCTGTAAAACTGGGTAACGTAGAACGAAACCTTTCCGCTATGATAAAATGTTCAACGATCACTCGATCTCACATGGCCAGCTTTCTGGGACACGCTGTTTTAGTTCCCAACTCTCACGACACGTGGCGTATCAACCTTGAGCAACCTATACTTCGTTTCACCTGATGTGCGAGCGAAGGCAAAGCTGGAAGCGCGAGCGCGAAAGTTCCGTGCGTTCAGGCTTTGCTCGAGCGCGCGAGCTGGGGAGAAACGCAAAAAGCGATGGTCTCGCGCTCCTAGCTTTGGCTTCGCTCGCAGATAATGTGAAACGAAGTATAAAGCCCCTCTATCCTGGGAAAAGTGGCGCCATTCATTGTTGTAGAGATGCTCGAGGAACGTGCCGCGCGCCACTTCTAGGAAATTCATGGCGTCTGAAATCTAGCTCAGTGCTGCGCTGTGCCGCCATATTTTCTTTTTCTTTTCCGCCCAATCCTTTTATATACATTTTGAAGCTCGCGCAATCTGGTGTCACTCAGCTCGGGCGCGTAGCTTTAGCTAATGCATAGACGCCATTTTACCGCCCAAGTCATGCACCGAGTGCGCGAGAGCGTCACGCGCTGGCACATTCAGGGCAACAATGGATGTCTTCATCCTCAGACAGACAGACATGTAGGCACACTAGAGCAAAATAAATGGAGAATTCGAAGCGCGCGACCGCTATCTGAGCCTCCTCTCCTGTGCATCTCTCCGGCCTCCCACCTTTTCACCGTTTGCGTCTGGCCAAATACTTTACTAGGGGGAATACATTCCACTCCGCTCATTTACATTAGACAGAACGCCTACAGCGCCGAATCCAGCCCTGACAGAAGGGAGGTCCGCGCCGAGTCTTCTTTTTCTTTATTTGGCAAATAAGCTATCATCATCATCAGTCGCAGACATTTTACGACTACGCGCTATGCTACGCCGGCGGTCGGTGCGCGAGTGCAAGCCAGTGTCTCGAGGTGTGAAACAACGTCAAATATGTTGCGTGGTGTTTTCGTTTGATACTTTTTCGAAATGATGCACACGATATACCCTGAGTTTCAGCAAACATTAGTTTAGTTTAGGTTTCTGAATTTGGCTTTTAGAAACAAAAAATCTCCCCAATTATGTGTATTTTGCCGTTTTGCGTTCAAGAGACAATCTCTTATTTTCTGTATTGCGTATGTTATTTCAGTGATGTGCGCCACAAGTATGGTGTAGTTTTGGGATTTGTATCCTCTAAACGGAGGAAACACTATTGGTTTTCTTTCTTTTAAAGCGCTACCGGCTGTTGGTCAGCAAAGCATTTTGTCTTTTGTCCTTTGTTTTTAGTCTTTATTTATTTGGCTCTGGAGAGCCGCGGCACCGCGGAAAGGCAGCAGCCCCATACAAAGATGGTCTATGGTCGTCTATGGAATATTATATAGCAGGCTATCACTTGCTATGGTCCTCTATGGTCGGCTATAGAAATCCATCAATACAGCTACAGCCAGCTATAAAAAAACCTATGGCCCTGTGTCTGAAGACTGGGAACCAATAAAGTTTCTTTACCCGCCTATAAAAAATTCTCTGGCCGCAAGTCTAAAGACTGGAAACCACATCAATTGTCTTTATCCGCCTATAGAAAATCCTATAGCCCTAAGTCTAAAGACCGCGAACCAATGAATTGTTTTTACCCGTCTATAAAAAACTTTATGGCCTCAAGTCTACAGACTAGGAACCATTCAATTTTCTTTAGACGCCTATAGAAAATCACTACCGGCACTTACATTTTATAGCAAAAACGCTCCAGGTTCGAATATTAAAGCAATACTAAATTTCTGTAATAGCGGTGGCAAAGCATGACCCGAGATATGTTATCTGCTGTTGCAACGAGTCGTGAAAACCAGTAACATTGTTTGTTTGAAAATCAATCGAACGTGTGCAACAAATAAATTAATTATTACCCCCCCCCATGGTGAAAATAGTTACACTGGCCGAACACTGCAATCAAGCAATAGCTTGATTGCAACTAACCAATGTACTGCATTTCATCACTGCATTGTCAACTTGATTCGTCAAACTTGTTAAAAAAATAATTATTACATTGTAGTTAATTAGCCTAATGATCTACATTTGCTTTTTTCAGGTGCTGAAATAAGAGATGGGGCTACTCCAAGAGACAAATCAAATAATGTATTAAGTACGAGTAATATTTGCTTCGCCTCTTTGTGTTTATGCGGCAAATGGCGGCAGCCACCGGCCAAGTCGGATTCAAAAATAAGACTGCCATATATAGAGATAGTGCGAACTTAGCGTACGTAGAGAGGCGTGGGAATTCCGGTGTCGCTGCGTTCTTGCTGTTGTGTGGGCGAGTGTTCTACTTCGTGTTCAGTGTATCCTGTGTGTTCAGTGATATAAATGTATCTACCATGCAGCGTCTTAAAGTCAGGGGTTACTTGGAAAACATTTTTTAAAGTGTGCTGGCTGAAGACATCCATAGGAAAACCCATACAGCCTTCTTTAGCAGACCATATAATTGGCTAAAGACGCCGAAGGAAAATCCATTGGCAGATATAGCATGCTGGCTATAGAGACCCAGCCATTAGAAAAGCTAAAGGCGCTATGGCTGGACAGTGATAGGCGCCATAGACAAAGCTAAAGAGGCCTATAGAAACGACCACAAAAATGCTAAAGACAGCCATAGAAAATTCTTTAGCTAATTGGGCCAAATAGCTAAAGCCGACCATACAAAGAATTTTGTATAGCCGACCATAGGACATTTTTGTATGGGGCCCGTACCATGGAGGCCCGCGGTGCCGCGTCTAGTGAACATGATAATGTGATGAGTATATACAGGCATGATAACGGCGACATGGATTGTTGGTATTGGTGAGGACGCCAGTCCGATTCGCAGAAGCCCAGATTTCGTAGAGGTGGGTTGGACGGGTCAGCAGCGAGCCATGGGGATCTGGCACGACGTTCGATCGGTGCATGAAGGAGCCCCAGGAACATGATGGCGCTGTTGCTCACTGGGGTCCACTGGGGTCGAAGCATCAGGCTCCAAGGAGGTAGCCCAGTCAAAGTAGAAGCTGCCGCTTCCGAGGAACCAGGGCTCAGATTGAGGCACCGCCGTCGCCCGGTGTGTCATCCTCTCAACGTCGTCGTCGTTGTGTTCTTTATTTATACGCGTATATATGTATAAATAAAATAAGATAGATAAAAAGACACACAATCGAACGGCCAGTGGCGCGCCGTTCTAGTTATATTTCTAGTTATTTCTAGTTATACACGCCTGAAAGAATTTTGTTCAGTTTGTGTCTGTAACCGAGCTAAAACTTTACGTACACAGGCAAATTCAAAGCAAAATATATACAATGCAAGTGTTTCTGACCCTACATAACAATTGCTTATATTTGAAATCCAGGGCACAAATTTTGATTGTAAACATCTAATTATTATATAGTCATATTATAACCGCCACATTCTTAGTCAATATGCTGTCACAAACGCATCGTACAAATCTTTTTTTCGATAAGCCTATGTAAAGGTAGCTTGGCCGCAAGCTTCTTGGTGCACGGCGGAGTGCTAACTTTACAGGGGCAAAAAGCGGGCCGAATTTGAAAGTCTCGAGGAATAAAAAGTATTAATTAAAATACCGAAATTTTAACTGCGGTGTGTGCTATGAGTCGGCAGCTATTATATTCCATCGGGAACTTTACGATTCTTCATTTCAGTGAGAATAAATTTAAAATTTTGCCAAAGTGGTCCATAGGACCCAATGCAACAATATTATATCGGGCCCAGGAATAAAAAGTATACAATCCTGAGGTTCAAGTAGGTATTAAATAAGAGTGTATTAGTGCCCTCTATAGATATCCCGGGGAACTTAAGGATTTCTGCAGTAGTTTGGCTGAAATTATCATTTTACTGCGTTTTGCTGAGAATAGCCAAGAGAGGGCGCAAGGAGACCGTGTCTAGGAATGCTGGGGATGATATTCAATGTGCTTTCAACAGTTACCTTCTAGCGATCTGCATCAGAAGAAAAAACGTTTCCACAGAGCGATTTGTCCCCTCAGGTCTGAAGCATGAAGTGCCGAATCGAGGATGGCGTCGTGTACTCGCCCTTTCCCAGCTGCGAGATTCCCCGCTGTTCGTTCTACACAATGGTCAAGGAATGGTTGGCCAAGACACCCTCCAAGCGGGCCCTGGTAAGATTCTGTTCTGTTGGATCACGCAGAGCCGTTTATACTGAACAATTTTGGCCTTCCTAAGGAGATTTGGACAGTCTGGCAACCACAGCACCGTAGTCTGACAACAGGGGATGACTACATCCGTCCGGCATTTCGGGGCTCTGACTCGTATGAAGTCTGTGCGATTTCTCAAGAAACGAGAAGAGAAAAAAGTAACGCTATTTATTTTGTTATCGCGACATCCGCTGGTTCTAGCGGGCAATAAGCTCCGTTTATTGGTCATACCCTCTCAGTATAAACGGCTCTGGGTTCACTCACATCTGAGTGCTTGCCGCTTTATTGCAGTGATAAATACGCATCATGTCTATGCGATTAACTACTATGTCGAGGCCACTTGGCTTACAAATTTATTTGTTTTCTTGTTCCTTCTCTAATCATTTTATAGACTAAAATAAAGTGGCTAAAGACTGAAATTGAAACAAAATATACGTATACAATATTAGCCCGGTCCCTCTTTAATCAAACAGTGGGCTGTGCACTTTGCTATCAAAGTTGGCGTTAATAAGTTTGAGCATGGTGTGACCATCAATCTGAGTTGTGAAAGGGGGAAAAACGGGAGGACGGAACTGCAGTTTGTGGCACAAGTAGTGAGCATGACAAACGTCGTGCTGGTGATTTCCAACGGCGGATGTATCACTGTCGTGGTAGCTCGGATCGCCGCCACGATGCAGTGAAATCGAGCCATTACGCTTTGTGGGAAACGAATATGAACTTTATAGAAAATGCGCCATAATATAAGAAATTTTAAAATAGCTTTCAAACTACCACAGTTCATTTCACATTTAACTCCGTCCGTAGATAACGCTGCGATCCAATGGAGCTCATCACGCAGCACCGAGAGTGCATTGTCGTGGCGCTTGTCGTTTGTTGTAGGGTTCCTATCACTGGCTAAAGCAATCACTGTGCGTGATTTGTTGAGCAGTGATAGGAGACACATAAAGACCGCGAGTGCCATGACAGTGCACTTTTGTTGCTGCGTGATTACCTCCATCGGATCCTAGCGTTGGCTGTGGTCGGAGTTCAACAGTGAAACCGAGTATATCTATATATCTACAACATGTTAGTTTGTTTGTTTTTGTTAAAAAATGTAGTTGGTGTACTGACGCTCGACCTGATTACAGCCTAGACGGGAAGCGAAACTTAGTTTCAAGCTTCGTAGTTGGAGCTCCGTCGTGAAAAAATGTCATATCCTTGCACACGAGTTCAAACCAAACCTAACCGGCGAAGTGCCAACAACTCCTAGATAACAAGGCCGCATATTGTGCTAATAGAGATATCGTCATCGGCGAAGGCCAACGCTGGTCACACATTGGACAAGACGTTTGGGTCGACGTTCGGCTCAAACTTAACTCGTGGCCAAGCGATGACGTAGCACTTGTTTCCAATCCGTGCCCAGCGTTGGCCCTTGCTGGTGACGCGAAAATGTCAGCCCTACGGCCTTGTCTTCCTAGGTGGTGTTGGAAGTGCGCCCATGACGTCGATCGCTCCTTCCTGCGTCAGCTCCAGCAACCCACGTGTCGACGTGCACCGCCAACACCACCTAGACTAGAAGGCCTCAGCACGGCCGCCGTGACGTCACCGCACTTTGCCCGTTGAGGCTGGCTGCCGCAGGCACGCATGCGTGCGCAGTCGCTCCGCATTATTTGGCGTTCGGGACATTCTGCAACACCGCTGCCTTTTGGATCAAATATAACTCAGAGGAGACTCGGGAAGAGAGTTTTGAGAGATCAGAATGAATAGAAAATGCGTGTCCAGTCACGTAATGCTGAGAAACGGGAGTTTATTAGGTTTTCTCTACAAACAACAGTTCAAGATTACAAACTACAAACACATCTCATTACGAACGCTTGAGTTTGAAGGCAGTATGGAAGTTAATCAATCTTAGCAACTTACGTCCCAAACATGTAAAGTAGAAGTCATTGGAAGGCAACAGTCAAGAAAATTAAATACAGTAACAGCCAATGCATAACATGTTAAGGAAAACTCGTTTGAAGGCAGTTCACAAGGAAATTATTCAGAGTAACAGTATACACATGTCAAGGAAAACTCAATTCAAGACAGTACGCAAGGAAACCAAATTGAGTAACAGTATATACACATGTCAAGGAAAACTCCTTTCAGAAAAGTGTGCAAGGGAATCGATTTCAGAGACAGCACATGCATATGTCAAGGAAAACTCATTTGAATGGATACCTGCCCACACTTTACGTAGACGTCGTTATAGACTTCATTATTGAACCAAAATGGAAGTGCAACATGACTGACATTTTACGTTCAAACCGAGCACTCAGTCTCCAGTGAATGCTGCGAGTGCGACTCACTTAAGTGTAAGAAGCTTTCTCTGCTTCGCTTTCAGTTTTTCCTTGTTTAACTGGTCGTTTCTTGTAGCGGTATAATTTTTTAGCATTGTATTTACAGCTGGTTTTAGCACATTTTTCAGGATTGAATCAGGGGTGTGGCCCATTGCACAAGTCTCAAGGTCTTCGCTGTCGGCCAGCAGAAACTTCATGATGCTCTGAAGCACCAACCTTTGGTTATCTTCAGCATGAAACAAGTGTTCGTACGGCTGGCTTGTGACATGCTCCAAAACAACCTTTGTGTACAGCACCACATGGACAACAAACGGCTGAGGAAATTTTAAACCTCCCCTACTCACGGTGTCAATTAACACATGGTCGCTAGGCTGGAGCTCTCTCTCTGTGACTGTAAGTAGTTTGCGGCACTCGTCACACGGCTGGCGCCTTAGTGCTGCAAATGCACAGTAACCAGCAATGTATGCTAATGCTGGCATATCCTGCCTAGGTTTTTTGAGGCCATCGTTAGTCAATTCGATTCTGTAATTTTTGATTAACACCTCGGCAACTGGCTCTTTTTCCTCAGGATTGGATTCTGGCATATCTGTCAGAACCAAAGTGCTCTGAAGGCGAATCTTTGCTTCAGCTTCGAAAACCTCAGTGATCGAAACATTATAGTGTGATCCGCAAAGCTGTCTGTACTTCCCGAATCGAGCCTCAAGAGAATCAGTTTGGAACTTTCCCAAAAGAACATATTTAAATCCAAGCTCATCCAAGCAGTACCGAGATAATTCGATCAAAGCGTATGTTGTTTGTCGGAGAGCAGAATGTGTTTCTTTTGTGAGTGCACCTGTCTGTACACACCTGCCTTTCCAGCTGTCCAGCCAGCTGACGAACTTATCCAAGTACTCCAACTGCTGACAACCGACCTCACCCACTGGTTCTTGCCAGACATCTCGCAGTCTACGTCCCTTTTGGGGAGTTTTAACGTTTACAATGTTCCACCATCTCACAATCAAATCAATGAAACCTGCAGTCCCCTCTGCAAGTGTTAGCTTCAAACTTTCACCTTGGATTCTGAGCGCTGCTGCGACAAAGCTGTTAAAGATACGTAGGGCAAGCTTAACGTTCTGTCGCTCTAGATTGCTGGGATTCAGCGCCTTGTAAGAAAGCCCATAGGCAACCTTGACAATACTATCTTGTTCCGCCTCATAAAGTTTTCTGAGAGATGTAAACGATGCTCCTACCATGTGCAAGCTTTGGAGCGCCATCACATTCAAAAGGAGGGTAATAAAAACATTTGTCAGAATTTTTCTGGTTCAGCCAATTATTTCGAACACACTTTAACAGGTGCACAGTGTCGACAACATGAAAAAGGGGCTGCTGTGAGTTTGCTGGATGTGGGTACACTATGTCTGGCACCTGGCCTTTATGAAATAATGACATTACTTTCCTGTTAATCGAGTTATTGTCAGTTATAACAGCAACAACATGAAGACCTGCACTTTCAAGACTCATGATAACTCTCTTCAAGATAACATGCAGTTCTTCGGCTATAATTCGAGAGACAGGAAGGATGTGGGCTACATCCTTGTAGGGCGACAAGAGAGACTGCACCATGAACACATGAGCTGTCTTAGCTGGTTCGGACGAGTTTACAGCTGCTCCTGTTACACTGCCACCTTTATATTCAAAAAACTGCTGGAGGTGTATCTCGTCCACCATCAACGTCACATTTTTTTCATGAGGTTTCAACAGGCTCACTCTTCTTTTCATGTACCTCAAGAAGCCTTCTTCACACTGCTCTTTTGAGGGACTCACATCCTGTGCTGCACAAACTCGTTTGATTGTTGCAGGATGAGGCAACACAATCTTTCCACTGCTTCGTAAAACCTATACCCATGAGGCGAGATTGTGTACAATATGCTACATAAGACAAGAAGGTCTGCCGAGTACCTGACGGCATTGTTCCTCTTCAGCAGAAGATGGCACTGCTCCTTGAGGAACACCAGCGCATCCGTCTTCTCGTCGTCAACTAGCTCATCGCTGGAAATATCATCAAGCAGAGAGTAGACCAGCTTGAGCACAGCACCCACTCTGTCGTCCTGTTGGTGTCCGCGTTGGGAGAAGTAGCCTTCGACACTGTCTAGCAGTTGCGTCAGGACACGAAAATCACGAACTTCGTCTGGAATGTGGATCTGGTCATTTGAAGGCACGCGAGCGCACTTCCAGAACACGCCAACAGACAAATCTGCCGACAACTTCACCGATACACGAAGTTCTGGAGCTTGCGTTGCCGTCTCAATGTGAACGAAGATCAGGGAGTCATCACAGGCTATTGGTGACCAGAACTTGTTCTGTAACCGGTGCAGACGAGAAGTGACGTCCTGGAGGCTTTCTAGCTTATTACTTTGCTCCTCCGCCTGGTAGGCTGACGCCGACTCCTCGAGGGCTTTTTGTAGTTGTGCGCATTCCATACGTCTTCTTTTGTCATCGGGAACTTCTCGTGACTGCTGTGTGTCCGAAAGGTAGCTCGGGCAGTCGGGGAAGATCGTGGGAATTGCATCCGGCATAAGCCGCGTCAATTTCATTGGCGCTTCAATTGTTCTTCCGTCGACATCGGTGTACTTGGACGTCGTACGTAGATGCTCAGCCTTAAAATGACGCTCACAAACCTGCGCAGAAGAACCACGACCGGCATATTCGATTAAACAATTTGTTTAGGCACTGTCTGTGCACGCGCGAAACCGTCAACGTCAGACAATACAGATTGCATAAAATGAGGTTCCGAGGTAGCGGATACTCACGCTAATTATTACGACATGGCTAAAAGGCCCGAGCCAGGACAGAATACAACGCTTACCTGCGGGTTCTTCAGTTTTCCGACGTCGACATCGTCACGCCGAACTGCTCGTTGCCACTGAGCCCTTCGCTTTGGGTCACTAGGAAAGGCAAACAACCGAACCTTTGGACCGTTGTCGTAATTTCCCCTACACTTGGGGACACAACACCGACCCATTCTATCACGTAGGTTGCTTCCGCACAGAAAAACAAAGAGCGCCCGCGCCGACAGCCAACGCAGCAAAAATGGCGACGGCTTCCCCAATACTTGCGTACAAGGGATTCGCAGCTAGCCAACTAGCGCCATCTATCGGGAGGCGAGATAGTTAGGCGACTCGGAATCTCTGGGGCAAGGTGCGATGACGTCACAGCGTAGGAGACGAGGAGTGCAGAGGCCTTGTAAGTCTAGGTGGTGTTGGCACCGCCCATGACCGCAGTAGTGTGAGGACTTCGCTGGTTCGGTACGGTCTGAAGCCGTGCATAAGGAGGACAAAGCCCACTACCATTGCCTCCTCCATACTGAAAAAGCCTGGCAGATCGCCATGAGACGCTGCCACCGAAAGTGAAAAGGTAGAGCGACAGACAAGAGTCATGTAACGGGCGCCCCGCTGCGGCGAGACGCCGAGACACACTTGTCCCGAGCGATGGAATGTCCGCTCGTGCTTCTCGCGTTCCTCGGGCTACCGCTTCTTTCTCGTCGGGTTTGAAAACCATGTTTCGGGTCTTCGCCGCTGCAAAGCCTGTGCGCTGACTACAGGCTCACCGAGAAATGCTCTGTGCTACCAGATCCTCGGGCTCCAAATCTGCGACCGGGCACTCTATGGCTCCGTCATAGAACTGCCAGGCTTTGTGAGTATAAAGGTGGCTATGCCACTACTAATATTTCAAGCCGAAATTTCACTCCGCTTCAAGGTTCTAATGATGTCGAGCGTCAGTTGTCCAACTATGTACATTCTGCCCCAAGAAATAAAAAAAAAGTTAAAACTTTTATGAAATCACTTTGCTAATTGGTTACCCAATTAACACATTTAATCTATGTTCTTATGGCCCAGATGGCACACAACTTAGCCCCACGGCCAGAAAACCTTCACGCAAGTTCAGTTTCACGAAAGTTTCGATCCTTCTAAAATATTCCCTGTAGAAGCACAATAGCACTAAGGGGAAGTCAATATAATGTGTCAGATGGGCATCTGTGCCTTCGGTGACCCACAACTTTGATCATCTTTGGTGTGTGTCTAAACCACTGAGAACTGCACGTGATCGCGGAGAAGAGAGTGAGCGCGACTCAAGTAGGCCAGTTTTTTGATCGGCGGTTTTCGGGCGGAAAGAAAACAAATTTCCAGCTGCAAATTGTGTTCTGGGTAGTTGGGCTCTCAAATGTCACGTACAAATAAAAACCTTGGCGAGTATGAATGCCCTGTTAGTGTCCCTTTAAGGGGTCTCCAAACCTAAAACGGAAAGCGCGAAGCGTGCCCTTTTAGCGGGGAGCGGGAACGCTTCTTTCCGTTTTTAGGTTTAGATATGATTTTCGTCGGTCGTCAGAAAGATGTCAGTCATGACAGGCCGAAGAAAATGTATCTGTCTACCTGCTCCTTCACTTTTACCTCCTCTCCACTTCCCTCGTCACTGTGATTGTTCTGCGTCAGTGGTTTCGACACGCACGCATTCCAAGGCCCCTCCCAGGTGCCCCCCCCTTACCCCGTCAAAGAGACGGACGAAGCGGAACGCGTCTGGAAAGCTCTCCGCTAGAAGTCACGCTTCCCGCTCTCCGGTTTTTGGTTTGGAAACCTCTTTGCTTATGCTTATAAACCCCGAGACAAGGGAAAAAACGGAGAGAGGAAAAAAAAAAAGAGGACAACACAACGACGTTTGAGACGTCGCTCTGTTGTCCCATTTTCTCCTTCTCTTCATTTGTTCCCTTGTCTCGGTGTTTATAAGTATGAGTGTTTGCAATCTAGCCAGCGCCATCACCCTTATTTTAGATGCGGAGCATCTCTTGCTCGGGTCTATGTCCCGCGGCGTCGGCGTCGTAGTCCGCAGTCACACTACGCACGCGCAAATCTCCTCCTTCCCTCTCTCCAACAGCTGCGCGTTACTCTCTCCGCTCTCTCTCTCTACCAGCTGCGTGCACTGCGCGTGCGTTCGCTTCTCCGCACACCGCGCGCGCACGCGCAACTCTCCTCCTCTAGTCTCCTCTCCTTCAAGTGTGAAAAAAAAAATAAACGGCTAGCGGCGAGCGTTCCAAGTTTCTCTGCCGCGAGCCGCGACGAAGGCTCGCGTAGGGGTAACGCTAGGGCAGTCGGTGGCGCCATCTCTCGACGTCAGCACGCAACTGACTCTTTCCTCGGAACCAACACGATGCTCCGCATCACCCCATGGTTCCCCCGGGAAGATGGTGTAATGTTTTTGTGCATAAATCACTTGACGTCATTTTGCCTGCTACGTTTAGAGGGAAACTAAATTGGGGTATGGGTCACGTGACGTCGGTTCCTACCTGCTAAGTTTAGCAGAACGTGAACCGACGGATGGACTGACCAACTTTATTATTTATTATCGTTTCTTTTGCCGTGTTCTAGACTCCTTGCTTTGCAAATCGTTCACAGGTGGACGACGCCATTACTTTGACCCGCCACGAGCTGTTTCAGCGTCTGCAACGCTACGGCGCTGGGTTTCAGGAGCACGGCATCGTTCCTGGAGACAGGATCTGCATTCATCTCAGCAACTGCGTCGAAAACTTCGTCGCGATGTTCGGCTGTATTATGGCTGGTGCCACCGTAATTCTGGCCAAAACAACTTTGACTGCAAGTAAGTTTCGCACCTGGCTTTCTGATATGCACGTTTTTAGTTAGCTCTACAAATAAACTTTTTCCTTGCAAATCACCGCAACAAAAATAGTTAAATGCAAAATATTAATTTCTAATGTCTTGGTTGAGGAAATTCACGAAAGAAGCTTCTAGACAATACTAACATATTAGTGTTGATCTATACCTTAAAGTACTGGTGCAAAACTATCGATAGTACCATCGATACTATTGATAGCGGAAGCTGAATCTAACTGTTGATAGTGTAAAAACGGCGGCTACCTTTATCCTTTAAAGTTCTACAATGCATGAAATGCTGTATTTAAGAAGTGATCGTTTTAATTTGATTAGAAGAATATTATCAGTCTTGTGTAGTGTAGCTGACGTGACATCCATATATATTTCTAAAAGTATACGTCACGTGACGTCAGGTCACGTGACGTCGATTTTCCCTTCTAAATTTAGCGGGGAAACTAAATTGGTGTAGAGGTCACGTGACGTGACATAATTTCTTCCACAAAATTTAGCAGGGGAAGTGAATAGACCGATCTCACGAGTTACAAAAGCAACAGCTTTCGCAATGCACCGAGAGAACTTTAGTATTTCTGCACGTGCGACAACCTCGCTGGAATTCTTCGTGTACACAGCACGAGACGGCAGGAGCTGTCTCGTTTTCTGCGGCCTGCCTGCTGTGATATAAATTATGGCGGTTTCACGCATGCACCGAACGCTTAAAGCGCCGTTCACACATATGCAACCGAGTGAGACCGAGAGAAACCAGACCGGTTTCTAAGCCTTAGGACGGGATGCGCTGCAGCGGAGCTGGTCCTAAGAAGTCGGAAGAGGCTTAAAAACCGGTCTGGTCTCTCACGGTCTTAAGCGCCGTTCACATATATGCGAAAGAGTAAGACCGAGAGAGACCAGACCGGTTTTTAAGCAAGCCTCTTGCGACGTATTAGGACCGGATGCGCTGCAGCGGAGCTGGTCCTAAGACGTCGCAAGAGGCTTAAAACCGGTCTGGTCTCTCCCGGTCTTACTCGGTCGCAAGAGTGTGAACGGGCCTTTACTCGGTTGTAAAGCGCCGTTCACATATATGCGACCGAGTAAGACCGACAGAGACCAGCGCGGTTTTTAAGCCTCTTGCGATGTCTTAGGACCAGCGCATCCGGTCCTAAGACGTCGCAAGGGGCTTAAGAAGCGGTCTGGTCTCTCGGTCTTACTCGGTCGAAGAGTGTGAACGGGCCCTAAAAGCCCGTTCACACTCTTGCGACCGAGTTCGACCAGAGAGAAACCAGACCGGTTTTAAGCCTTTGCGACTTCTTAGGACCGGATGCGGTGCAGCGGAGCTGGTCCTAAGAGATCGCAAGAAGCTTAAAACCGGTCTGGTCTCTCTCGGTCGAACTCGGTCGCAAATGTGAACGGGCCCTAAGTGTGTGAACGGCGCTTGAGCGACCTCGGTCTACAGGGCTGTGCGGCTGAAGTTTCGCCGTGCATACGCAGCGCCACTCCCCGTGGCGAGGCGCTCCCATACTTGTTGCAGTACGAGGAGCAGACGACTCGGAAGGCTGGATGCGCCTGTCATGCTGACCTCGCGCTTCGTAAACTAATGTACGGAATGCAAAAGAACAGGGCACCAGGTATTGTTGTGTACTCAAATGCCACATCATCGTATTAAACAGAAAGGTAGATATGTGTCTCCCGAAAAGTTTATTTGGTTCCTAGGAGGTGGTTCAAGAAAGATCGCCAAAAGCATGACTCGCTAGCTTTGTGGAGGACAGGGTTAATTATTGTTTCTCTGTCTTGTCGAATGATTCAGTAATGCAGCTACACTTACTTGTTACGTCAATAGGGGCGTTTTGCAGATCACACGCAAGAGCAGGAAAGAGTTTTGCGTTGACAGGGAGAACCGTCACTTTGAGGAGCTGAGTGAGCTCGCGCCCGCAGGGCACGCAATTCCCAGCTAACATTCATAAGTCTCTAATGTAGTAGCTACGATGATTCCCCGTGGCTGTTGACAAAAGAAACCCGAATATGAAGTTGCCGTTTTTAAAACAACTTTAAATTTGAGGACCAAGCTCACTTTGCCTACCCACCAATTTTGTTCCCCGATACTTACAAGAGAAGGCGAGTGAGCGGCAAAAGACTTCAGAAAAAACGAGACAGGTAATCGGAGCAACTATTGCGTACTAACTTGAACGTATATCGGAAAAAAAACATTGACGGCTGTACTCTAGAAGTTTTACTATATATTATTAAAATTAGGTAGTTAGCCCACGAAAGGTATAAATACTTTTCAAGGAACTCTAGAAATTAGATATAGAACATTCCTGGGTCGACGAATTAGAGCTTGTTGACAATGCTAGACGTATATAATGGAAGAACCTAATTGGGATCAGGACAGGACACCACACAAAGGTAAAACACTGAAAATGTATAACTAAAATTAAAAATAAATTACAGTTTGCGCAGAAAAAAGAAGGTAATATTGAGGATGCTTTTCTGGCGCAGGCTGTTCTAGATATGTAAAGTATAAATGCGCCTAAACAGCAAACAGAGCAAAAAAATCACTGACAAAACTTGCTTGTAGTCACCCGCCACGTTTTTCAAAATTATCATTATGGTGTAACATAATAAAGTTAAAAGAAAGAAGACAAGAATACTGGTGCAAATGTGAGTCGACTGGCGATCACTCTTTTTACTTATAAAAGTGTGAGTAAGTTACTGAAGTACGTGCGCGAATTACGATTTTACCGCTTGAACGGCAGCGGTGCACGTGCGCAAACTCAACAAGGTGTCGCGGTGGATAGGTAAACTTCTTAATTTTGTTGTTCGACCCGCTCAAAATGCCTGGGAACAACACAAGAGTTGTGGCCGCATTCGCGTCCGCTTATTTTTTATTTATTTTTTAATACAGTTTGACCTAGTTTTGTGGTCTGGCAGTGCCTTTCTCGTTATTGACATCATGAGCAGGAATGAAAACAGCCGCGGCATCCTTCCAGCAGTCGGTAACTCCGACTTTCTAAGAGCACTTGCCCGAGTTCAAGCGGTGTGTGCGTCAGCGCAGCTGTGCGGGAAAAGACGTTAGAACAATATAGTGTCTTCACCTTTGTCCGAATATATCTGTCTTTCAAGGGCGAGCAAAACCATGAAGAAAAACAGCATTTATCTTGAGGCGGATGTCATAGGCAGGTTGGTCCATGGTCATAGGCGTTGCTGTCGACACATATCCTTATGCCAGGATTATCTCTTCCACCCCGGAGACCTAGCACACAGGCAATCTTTATTTGCGGAAGTTCTGGTGATAGAGAAACGCATTTGCTTGAAAGGAGAAATCAGGCTTTTGTTATTGTTTCAGGCTAGACGGCGTAAGCTACTGCCCCGTTATAAAGGGTATATAGCCGATATCACCCACCCATCCATCCAGCCTCCATAAAGAGACAATCACAGTTTTCCAACAGACGAAAAGCCACAACATTCTTGCAACGCGGCCGCAGTAGAATTTTGACGTGTTGGTCACCATTGCAACCGGGCCCGTACTGCTATGGAGGGCGGTTTGGCACCAGCGCACGGCGCCACTAGTATTGCTCCGGCGCGCCCTCTGGGCAGCCATTTTAACGGACGCTGTAACCATCCGTTAAAACGTTTTTTTTTTTTAAACTCAATAGTGGCTTTTTTTCCGTGAAACCCTGGCTAAAAGAAAAGGAATTATTCGTTCCCTTGTCAACTAACTGTCTTCTCTACCGTCAACCTGAAACGATAGAACACATCTTTTTGAACTGCTGGGATGCAATATTTTATCGGGACATTCTATAGTGAACACTAAAAAAAGACCTGCCATTATCACCCCTCGCCATTCGGTTTCTTGCTGAAAACAACGATGGGGGTGTGCCCTGTGACATCTTCATGGCACTGTCTGTACACAGCACGTGGCGGTCAAGGGTGGCTGTGAGGCACGCAGATGTTGACGCTCGTCCCGTCAGGAACTATTTTATTGAGAGTGTGGCATATGTGCGAGAAGTGTATAATTAAGAGACGAAGTGTTCCCCCTGAATGGATGCATGTGCTTCACAAACTGCTCAACACTAAAGCAGTTTACACTTGTCCGGCCTGCCAGGGTGTCATTGGCGGTTTCAGTGCCTCATGCCTGATTTATTTGTTCCTTGTGCCAAACAGGTAAAAGAAAACAGGGGGGGGGGGGGGGGGGGGGCGGACGAGACGTGGCATGATGCAAAGACACTCGTTTATAAATCCAAATTACCTAGGTTCGATTACTACCGAGTTACACACAATATTTTTTTCTAACTTAAAGGGGCACTGACACGTCCAAATCATTTTTTTATTATCATTATTTGAAACGATTGAAAACGATGCCTGGACATTACCCTCAAAATTCGAAACTTGGGAATTCAGTATTTGTGAAGTAAAAAATGAAAGCCGTTTACAACTCCCTGTAACGCCGAACTAGAGCGCAGCTCTTGGGGAGGAGGAGGGAAGGGTACTGAGGGGAGGTAAACTCCTCCTCCCTCCTCCTCAACTCCTCATCCTACCAAATACTCCTCCTCCCTCCTCCTCCTCCCTCCTCCCTTCCTCCTCCTCCCTCCCCCTCCTCCTTCTTCTCCCCTTCCTTCTCCCCTTCCTCCTCCCCCTCCTCCTTTCTTCTCCCCTTCTCCTCCTCCGTCCCCCTCTTCCTCCACCTCCTCCTTCCTCCTCCCCTTCCTTCTCCCTCCCCCTCATCCTTCCTCCTCCTCTTCCTCCTCCTCCTCCCTCCCCCTCTTCCTCCCTCCTCCTCCTCCCCCTCCACCGCCATCCTTTCTCTTCCCCTTCCTCCTCCTCCCTCCCCTCCTCCTCCCCCTCCTCCTTCCTCCTCCCCTTCCTTCTCCCTCCCCCTCATCCTTCCTCCTCCTCTTCCTCCTCCTCCTCCCTCCTCCTCTTCCTCCCTCCTCCTCCTCCCCCTCCACCCGCCATCCTTTCTCTTCCCCTTCCTCCTCCTCCCTCCCCTCCCTCCCTCCCCCTCCTCCTTCCTCCTCCCCTTCCTTCTCCTCCCCCCTCATCCTTCCTCCTCCTCTTCCTCCTCCTCCTCCCTCCCCTCTTCCTCCCTCCTCCTCCCTCCCCTCCACCGCCATCCTTTCTCTTCCCCTTCCTCCTCCTCCCTCCCCCTCCTCCTCCTCCCCCTCCTCCTTCCTCCTCCCCCGCCTCCTTCCTCCTCCCCTGTCCTCCTCTCTCCTCCTCCCCTCCTCCTCCTTTCCGCGCGGTGCATTATGGGATATTTCCCATGATGCACCGCGCGGTTACGCCGACGGCGACGGCGACGGCGACGCCGCTCAAGCCGGAAACGGGCGCCTAAGAGCTGCGCTCTAAAAACAATTTACAAATGCCGAATTTGAAGTTCCCGCGCGATCCGCGCCAGTGGAGTGACATCAAATATTGAGGGGTCCTGCGAGTCGAGTTTCTTTCGCGCCTCCGCTCCGAAATGTGTCTCCGCGACCCGAAGCGAGGAGGTGAGGAGCGGAAAGAAGGGCGCCGGCGTACCGGAAAACTGGTTTCCTGCGTGCGTGCCGTGCTGCCTATCACTTCGAGCAGACAACGCTGCCCCGGCGGTGTCACAATTGAAACTACAATACACAGACACCAAAGCCAGTTGTCTTGACCGTTTGATGATTTCCTTTTAGAGCGCAGCTCTTAGGCGCCCATTTCCGGCCTGAGCGGCGTCGCCGTCGCCGGTCGCCGTCGCCGTCGGCGTAACCGCGCGGTGCATCATGGGAAGTATCCCATAATGCACCCCGCGGAAAGGAGGAGGGAGAGGAGGAGGAGGAGGAGGAGAAGGAGGAGGGGGAGGGGGAAAGTAAGGAGGAGGGGAGGTGGAGGAGGAGGAGGAGGAAGGGAGGAGGAAGGAGGAGGGGGAGGGAGAAGGAAGGGTAGGAGGAAGGAGGAGGTGAAGGAGGAAGAGGGGAGGAAGGGGGAGGGGGAGAAGGAAGGGGAGGACGAAGGGAGGAGGGAGGATGAGGATGGGCGGAGGGGTATTTGGTAGGATGAGGAGTTGAGGAGGAGGGAGGAGGAGTTTACCATCCCCTCAGTACCCTTTCCTCCTCCTCCTCAAGAGCTGCGCTCTAGTTCGGCGCTACAGGGAGTTGTAAACGGCTTTCATTTTTGAAGTCTGAAAGGTCGTCGGGTACCTAAAAAGACCACTTCGTCCGATTCCCCGACTCACCGATCACCCTCTGCTACATGCGTTGAGCGCCACCATGTTTTTACGAGGGAGGATAAAAATTCAGGAGGCGACATCACAACACACTCCGATTTTTAGTATTTCAAAAAGAAGGGCCGTAGTGCATTCGCAATTGCGTTAAAGAACATGTGTTACGACTGCCGTTATTAATTGTTATAGAAATGTCGCCTACAAAGCTTCTAAATTTCATGATTTTTGACATCACAAATCAAAAGCAGCGAGGAGGTGAGGAGCGGGAGAGAAAAATGCCAAAAATTAAAAAACGCGCGCGCACGAGAGAATTTCTTTTTCTTTTTTTTTTTTGCGATGCGGTATTTTGTTGCGTATTTAGGAGACACCAGCTGAATACACCAAGCATACAAACCAAGACAACATGCGGACGCCACGACCCTTCCACACAGCAAACGAAGGCAAAAAGGCCGTTTGTGGTTGTCCCTAGTCCCATATATTCATGGGATTACAGATAGGTTAAAAAAGATGGCAAATCGGCACGAGGTACAAGTGCTGTGTTCGGCGCCCAATAAGGCCTATTCGTTGTGCCGCAAGGTCAATCAGGGGCAAACCAGCAACGGCAAGGAGTGTGGCACCAGTCACAGAACCGGTTTTGCCCGGTGCGACAAGGAGGTTATATACCACATACCCCTGACATGCGGCCGCTGTTACATCGGACAGACCGGGCGGTGTGTAAATGATAGGACTCGGGAACATGCCAAT
Source organism: Ixodes ricinus (assembly GCA_037355805.1). NCBI lineage: Eukaryota > Metazoa > Arthropoda > Arachnida > Ixodida > Ixodidae > Ixodes > Ixodes ricinus. The sequence continues at coordinate 40,381 of JAZHYW010070321.1, forward strand.
AGTTTGAAGAACTTGACGGCAGCAGTGTCACTTAGCCCTACATTGCCGTGACTGCAAGTGCAAGGCGAAATTAGACAAAGTTACCATCATGGGGCACCACCGAAACCGGTTTGCTCGGGAGGTTTTAAAAGCTTTAAACATAGATGAAAAAGGGGACATGTGTGACCATCTGTGACCTTAACCAGAGAAGAGAGGACGTTCTTGCGAGGTGTAAGTACCGCCCACAAGTAGACAGACGAGTAGGATGCCTTACTTTTAAAAATGAGAAAACAAGAAGGAAGAAGTGCAGCAAGCTAGGTTTGATTGATCCTAGCCTGTCGATGAAGATGAAGTGTTTCATTAAATGCAGTTGGTAGTCCAGCGGTTGAATGCGTCTCTCGTCCTCCTTACACCAAGGCGTGGAGGGAAATGAGACAGCCCATCGTCTCACCCGCGAAAACTCCCCGGGTCCCGTCACGTCATGGCCGGCTATCTACTCAGTAGGCGCAGCAAGGAACGCTCACCGAGCCCTGCGGAAGTCGAGGTTAAAAGAACAACGTGAAGAGCGAACCATTTACCCTCAACCCCCAAAGACCATGTCTAGGCAACAATCCTCCCTCGTCAGGCAAGCTCAAACCAACTCTCTTCCATCACACCACATCTTCCACCACATCTACAAACTACCCGATTCCCCCACCTGCCCAAAATGCGGAGAATACCCTTCCATCCGTCACACCTACTGGTCTTGTAACCCACCCACCCTTCCCCCAACCCTCTCTCACACATCATTTCTTGGGAGGAATGGCTGACTCCACCCACGGGCACCGACATACCCACCGCACTAGAAGCACTAATTAATCACTCCGGTCCCCTTGCGGAATCCATCCGCGAGACGTGGGCCGGACGGGCCGTCCGGACCAGGACGTAGGCCCCTACACAAAATAAAGTTTTGCTTGCTTGCTTGCTTACATTTGTATGCTTGGTTTATTCAGCTGGTATCTCCTAAATATGTTTAACCAACGTGCTCAACTCTTTCCCGTGGTTATTTTGTTGCGTGTCTAAGACTGCAACGTGCGTCGTTTTAGACTATAAAAAAACGACCTTTGGGGTATCAGTGCCTCTTTAAAGCTTGTTATTCGGCAACACGTGGTGGGTCAAATTTAGGGATCGGCCCACACGGTGACGTTACGTAGGTCCGCCTAAACACACCACCCCATTTTACATCAAAGGTCCACGCTACATTGTGGGCCAGCACCGATCAACCAGGTGGTATAACAGCACCACACTGCCCGACCGGGTGACGTCACAAAGGCAGCAGAAATTGGGACACGGTACCCCAGCCCAAAATTTGGGCAGGACCCAAAATTTGGGACACGGGTCACCGCCGAAGGATCCTGACTATGACGTCGTCAAACACCTAAGAGCTATTAAGCAGCGATGTCACGGGGTCCATGGAGTGACGTCACAAAGGCAGCAGACATTTGGATCCGGGACTTAGGCAGGACCCCGATATTGGGACATGGGCCACCGCTAAAGGATCCTGCCTACATCATACACCTATGCGATATCAAGCACCAAGGTCACGGCTTGAATACACAAACACTCATTAGATCGTTTTCGGCCAATTTGGTATACTTTATATACTAGTTATCTCTAAGTACACACATTGAGGACGCAACGTTACTTTTGGTTTACTTTCGATTTCATGTTTTTCCCAGAGCCCCGCGATGTTTTGCCGCACATATCCGTTGTGATTCCCTTTTTTGGCTGTAGTTTTATTTTCGTAACACCATAGGTTTCTGAAAGTTGACTTTGGACATAGACAGCCGAGACCCAATTATTGATAGTACTATCGATAGTACTATCGATGGCACTATTTATAGCCAACTATCAATAGTATATCGATGGTCAACTGTCAATAGCTTTTGACACTATTGATAATTTTTTTTTTAAACTGGATAGTATCGACTGTATTTTTTTTTTGCAATTTTGCATCGCAATTTTTGTTGTGGGTGTTTTCTACGCAAACATTTGTCTGCGTTGGAACTGGGGGATCCTTTTCTGGTCAGGAATTCTGAAGAAATTTTAGAGTTTCTACAGGGAGGAATCTTTAAGGGGACAACAGGTTTCTCAATAGGCCATATGCAAAATCCTTGCCAGCTATCATCATCATGCCATTAGGAGCCGCCATATTGGGGGTTTGTCACATCTTCCAGTTGCTAACGAGACGCATCTGCATTTAACTCGGTTTTCGTGATATTAGGACAGTTTATTTGTACACTCAACGGGTTGCTGGTTAGTTTCGGTTCAAAGAAGAAAAGCGGCCGCAAAAGTCTGGAAAAGGAATTGTCAGCAACGAGGTCGCAAGGCTCGTCACTCAAGAGTGAACTGGGCCATCCAGGTCAATGAACGGTATTTCCCGAAGACGTTCTGTGAAGGGTTCGTACTGGACTTGCAGCAGGTGATCATATTTTAGTTCTACGACTTCCACTTTGCCGGGACTATTGTTAATCGGGCGAAACCATCGGTACGGAAACCCCCATAATGGAGGAAATCTGCTAATTGGTCATCAATACACTAGATGGCGCTTCTTTTTGCATATGGTCTATTGACGTGGAGGACCTTTTTTATTCGGGCCCTCATGAACATCTTTTTGAGGCTGTCAGACTTTGTATTAAGGAAAATGGAGAGGTCCCATTTCGCAATGCGTGCGGTCTCTCAGTCGAAGGTTTTTTGGAGCTGCTGAACCACTACCTTAACTCCACTGTCGTTTCCTTCGAGGGAGAGCTGTTTGTGCAGAGGCGTGGTATCTGTATCGGTTCTGTTGTGGCACCGGTACTGTGACATTTTTCTTGCAAATTGCGACAAGCGTATATCGGAAAAAATTCAACAGAAGGAACAGGTTAAAGTTTTTCGTTACGTGGACGATTTTTTGGTGTGTGTTTCCCGCCCTGTAATTGCGGACGATCAAGTGATCGCGGTTTTTTAGAAATGTTCGAAAGCTGTGCTTTCGGCTTAAAATTCACCCACGAGACATCGGTCTGTGGTCGGCTGCAGTTTAGAGCGCAGCTCTTAGGCGCCCGTTTCCGGCTTGAGCGGCGTCGCCGTCGGCGTCGGCGTAACCGCGCGGTGCATGATGGGTAAATTTCCCCGCTAAATTTAGCGGAAAAATTTTCCCCGCTAAATCTAGCGGAAAATTTTCCTCGCTAAATCTAGCGGAAAATTTTCCCGCTAAATTTAGCGGAAATTTTCCCCACTAAATCTAGCGGGAAAGTTTCCCGCTAAATCTGAGCGGGAAATTTTCCCCGCTAACTCAAGCGGAAAGTTTTCCCCGCTAATTTTAGCGGGAAATTTTTCCCGCTCTCTAGCGGAAAATTTTCCCCCCGCTAAATCTAGCGGGAAATTTTCACCGCTAAATCTAGCGGGAAATTTTACCCGCTAAATCTAGCGAGAAAATTTTTCCCGCGAAATCTAGCGGAAAGGTTTCCCCTGCTATATCTAGCGGAAAATTTTCCCCGCTAAATCTAGCGGGAAATTTTCCCCGCTAAATTCAGCAGAAAATTTTCCCGCTAAATTTAGCGGGGAAACTCCCCCTCGAGGTCACGTGACCCCCAGGCCACGTGACCCCCTCTCCCCAAGGTCACGTGATTCCCCCCCCCGTGCCTTCCCTCCTCCTCAAGAGCTGCGCTCTAATTCGGCGTTACAGGGAGTTGTAAACGGCTTTCACTTTTTAGATCTTGGGTTATATTTCGGTGCGGAGCATGCCTGCTGGGCGTATGAGCCCCGTTCCAAGAAAGGAAGGTTGCCGTTCAGCTCGGCGCACTCCAAGTTGGTGAAGAGGGCCATTGCTTCATCTTGCCTAAGGGCCGCGCTAAAGAAATCTTGCCCTCACGGGATGTAAAACAGTTTTAATTCTCAACTCAGCAGACTTGAAGAGGCAGGGTACCCCCGTCATGTTCTTCGAGATGTTTCAGAAACCTTAGCTAAAAAGATGAAAAAAGACAACCGCGCAGTGTGCGAAAGGGCTCCCAGGAGGGTAGTCAGGCCTGTTGTCTTGCCCTACATTCACAAGATGCCCCACAATCTGAAGAAGGTGGCCCATCGCTTTGACATACCAGTCGTTTTTTCTGCACCGAATAAACTATCTTCGCTCTGTAAAAGGATAAGCAGATTGGGAGAAGAATCGGATGTGCCGCAAGAGCCGTGCAAAAAACGACATGTCACTAAGTTCCGCGAGTGCGCCACTAGTGTCATGTACAAAATCCCCTGTCATGTGGTAAGGTGTACGTTGGCCAGACGGGGAGGTGCATCAATGATAGGGTCAGAGAGCATGCATTGGCGATCAGGCAGTCCCCGTCTGGCCACTTAGCGGTCCACTGTGACCGTTGCGAATCTGGGCCCAACTCTGGAAAGTGCAGCCCCATTTTTGGTGACACATGTGTTATGGGACATTACAAAACAAAAACGGCCAGAGAAATCCACGAGGCCTTCCTGATTAGGTCCCACCATGACAATTCTTGTGTAAGCGCTCCCTCTTTGTTCTTGACTGATAAAGAATTTTATTATTTGAACAACCAATGACGCTGGCAATTGAGGGGTGTGTGTTTTTAGACCATATCTTTGGTGTTCTGCCAAGTGCGCCTGCTTTTATATTTTTACAATTCTGTCATCAAAATAAACAATTCAGTTGAAAGTTACGCCGCGTCCTGTCTAGTTCTCCCTTCGTTTTCGTCCTTGTTGTTTTGCCGTATTCCACCATGCTACCTTAAAGCCCTTCTTAAAAAGGGAGATATGATAAAGCGATGCAAATAAGTGAGTCGAGGTTTTTTTGCAGGAGAGCTGCACTATCAGATGCAAGACGGAGATGCTACCCATGTCTTGACGGATACGGCGTACGTTGAGAAGGTTCGTGCTGCGAGTTCTACGCTACAACTCAAGGTGAGCTGATCATTTAGTTATTTTAGATGCGGAGCATCTCTTGCTCGGGCCTATGTCCCGCGGCCTTGGCGTCGTAGTCCGCACTCGCACTACGCACGCGCAACTCTCCTCCTTCCCTCTCTCCAACAGCTGCGCGTTACTCTCTCCGCTCGCTCTCTCTACCAGCTGCGTGCACTGCGCGTGCGTTCGCTTCTCCTCACACCGCGCGCGCACGCGCAACTCTCCTCCTCTATACTTCATTTCAGCTTGGCTCCAGACGCAGCCGATGCTACAAGCACGAGCGTGTGGCCTTGAATAGTGCTTGCATTGCACGAGCGCGCGTGCTTGGCAGGGACGCTGGAAGCCCGGAGCTCGCGCTTGTAGCATCGGCTGCGTCTGGACCCAAGCTGAAACGAAGTATAGTCTCCTCTCATTCAAGTGTGAAAAAAAAAAAAAACGGCGAGTGTTCCAAGTTTCTCTGCCGCGAGCCGCGACGAAGGCTAGCGTAGGGGTTACGCTAGGGCAGTCGGTGGCGCCATCTCTCGGCGTCAGCACGCAACTGACTCTTTCCTCGGAAACAACACGATGCTCCGCATCACCCCATGGTTCCCCTCGGGAAGATGGTGTAATTTTCTTCCACAAGACTATATCCACTAATAAATTCTTCCCCCTTACCGTCCGCGAGCAACTTAAAAAAGCGTAATAGACCCCTCTCGAAAGTCACGTGCCAATTATTAGAAGGTCGGAACCCCTGCACAATGGCGTAACAACTGCATCGCGGCACGTGCAAGTCGTTCCATAAGCATAGCCTCCTCTATACGGAGAAAGCCTGGCACGTCGCGAAAAAAAGTGGCCGCCGAAAGTAGGAGAGGAGGGGCGGGGAATCAAGAGCGGAGGGAAGCTAGACTGCTAGCGCCACACAAGAGCGAGCGGCCAAACGCAGAAACAGTCTTTTTGTTTTTTTCCTCTTTTTTTTTTCGGAATCGCGGAGAAGAGAAAGTTAACGTCAACCCTTCCCCTTCGCCGTCCTGCGTCCGCATCTCCGCAGCGGTCGGTCGTCGCTTTCGTTTGCGTTGGAGGTTGTGCGACGAACTGCCCGGAAAGGTCGGTATCTGGTGCTTGGAGCGTTCGGCGATTCATGGGCCATATACTTCGTTTCACCTTAGGTTTGAACGAAGTCAAAGATATACTTCGTTTGATCTTACGTGCGAGCGAAGGCAGTGCTCATCAGTCTTCGTCGCTTACTCAACGGAGGCTCGAGCGGTAGCAGCGTCCACAATAAACATTTTTACTACTACTTTACGAACTGTTTACATTGTTGCGCCTGTAGTCCAGTTGAAGCTCATACACGCGACGTTCCAAATGTGGCTAATCGGACACTCCCACTGAAATGACGGTCCTCGGCACCTGGGCGTCCAAACTACTCAGTCAAAACTGTTTGGTTCTTCCGCGGCACGACACGATGGTCCGACGACGGCGCACTCCGCTGGCACACCGACAACTCTGCCGACGCCGCCGGCATCGTGCATTGTTGCCAGCGCCCTTTCGAATCGCCACCGTCGCCGCAGCCGTTTCTCCCGGAGTACGAAAACGACGGTGACGAAAACACAAAAACAAACGTGGTTCGGGGAGCGGCCGCTCATGACCCAAGCGCTCGCAGTCTATCTCTGCCCTTTCTGCTCTGCGCTACCATATTGGTCACCGCTTCGCGCGCTTCTCCTCTCCTTTTTTCTGCGGCCGCTCGCCCTATGGCTCCGCCGTCGATGTGCCAGGCTTTCTCCGTATAGAGGAGGCTATGCCATAAGATAGCGTCGGAACGCGGCCAACACTATACACGAACTCATTTCTGTTACGTCACGGCGCGGTGGTGGCGTGTCGGTCGCACTTCCGGTCTGGGGCTGTGGGCGGAAGGCCCCATGTGAGGCGTGTATTTTTCAGTGATCTCAAATGCAGAATATATTTTACTCTATCCTCTGCTATAAAATAGAGTAACGTGCAAGTAGGCCAACTGTTCCAAGCAACATACAGGGTGTTTTTTTTTATTCTTTTAGATTTGTTTAAAAAAATTGAAAGCTACACTTATGCGGTTTGTGTAGATGAGTTATACGGCCGGGGGAACATAGTATATGGAGATAGTCGCAAATATCAGTCGGCTAATTAAGTAAAGTTTGTTTATTAACTTTTTAATAAGAGCAAATAGACATTCTCCCCATCACTGGAAAGATGATTGCAGTTATGAGATTGCCCTGGGAGCGCGCAAAGTTGACACACTGTCCAGAAGATGCGCTCAAAAGGAAGGAAATGTTAATTCTTCATTTCCTTTTTCCTTCGTACAACCCACTTCAAGCAAACGCATATTTTATAAACATAAAAATTAACAAAGGACAGACTAATAACTTTCTGTAATTTTATTTAGGCCCAACACTAAAAAAGGGGGAGTGGAAAGGCGCTCAGTCCTTGCAGCAAAGTACACTTGTAAATGTGGTAAGGCGCGAGTGCACCACTGGAAAATACCAGAATATTCAATAGTGGCAACACCTTGTGTCGGTTTTAGTTTTAAACATGAACCCTTCAACTGCATGCTCGGAACCATATACGTAAAACCAACTCAGTGTCAACTGTCAATACAGAAAATAAAAAATAAAAAATCACAGAGACGCAACGTTTTAATTCTCGATGTTACTGCGTAGAAGGAACAGAATACCGTCAGCATGGACGGATTTTGACTGGTTCGCCTCTCTTAAATTAATACCCGCTAATGAGAAGTATCTCTAAGTGCACTTGATGTTGGGATGGCATTAGCCAACTGCGCTACAGGAATGAGGTGCGAAAACTCGTGCTGGATCAAATTCCACCACTCGAGAGTATCGAATTCAATCTCTTCGATCAACTTGTAGGGGAAAAGCCACTTTCAGGCTTCTTCTACTTTTCTGTGGCTTGTACGTTTTGGGGTTTCCTTGCCCAAAAACATTTTCCGCTCTCTCCCTGTCAAACAAGAACAAGCTCCCCAGGACGACTGATACACCTGCATTTTTTACTCTTTCTAGGTACAGCATTTTTGGCGAGATAGAACGTTATAAAGGGATCTTTCGTGAGAATCAGATTTTCTTGACGTAAAAAACAATTTGCTCGCCGATTGGTACCTTTTATCTTGAAGAGTAGTTCAGCTCGTATGAAAATCCTATATCTGGGGCATACCTGGCCATATCAAACGTTATACGATTAAATACGGTTTATATACAGCCTTATCTGTAGTTATACAGCCGTATCAGGCGTATATACAGCTTTATCTGGAGTATATACAGCCTTATCTGGCGAATATAAAGCCTTCTCTGGAATATAGATGGCCTAATCTGGCGTATATACAGACTTATCTGGCATATATACAGCCTTATTTGAGGTATATACTTCGTTATCTGGCGTGTATACAGCTTTATCTGGCGGCTGGTTTTCAATATATAAAAATGTTAAAAAAACAAGTAAAAAGTGCTTTGTGAGCAAACTGTGAATGACTCATTGTTCGCGAGGTAAATATTAGCACAAATGATCCCAAACGTCAGCTTTGGCAAGCTTAAGTTTGCGATTATTTTTGTAATTTTCACGAGGTTCAATGTTGTTTAATTATTTCGAAGTTTTAACATTACGCCCGAATAGACAATTCGCTAAGTCCCTTCAGCGCTTGCTAAATCCCTTCAGCGTACTCGAGGAATCATGGGGACGGTGTTCCTTCAGCTGCCCAGTGATCGGAAATGTCGACCGATTCTATGGTTACACAGTTTTGAGTGTAATTTGGAGTCACCTTGAACAAGTGTCGCTGATAGTAGTCAACTTTCGTCTTCAAAACGTTCTCTGCATATTTTTAGGGCATTTTCGTCATGGGCGATGCACCGGGATTTGTGTCAGCTTTGAAGTTTAAAGGCTGCAGCGAAAAGAACTTCAAAGAGGTGGAGATTCCAGACCCTGAAAATAGTGTGCTGGGTATAACCTACACCTCGGGCACTACGGGTCTTCCGAAAGGTGTAGAAATCACCCACTACAGCTACGTTGGAAACGTCTACACGTCAGGGTGAGTGAAATACATTTGAGGCAACTCGTGATTGGCCCTTCCCTTCAGAAAAGTACCACGCATGCGCAAGGCTTGTTCACACTTTCCCGTTTTACTGAGAACGAGTACTTTGTGATCACGCGTGCTACGTAACACGCTGGCAGGCTGATGTAATTTATTGGATAGACCTGGAACATTTCCAAACTGTGTAAAGTCCAGGCGCAGCCGACGCTACCAGTCGATGGGACCAATCAGAACGTCAAAGGGGCACCATCATGGTGTTCGTCATGCTTTGTACGTGCTCTATCATCGTTGAACCAACCATAAACATAAAAGGCTCAGTGAGTTGCACTTTTGACCCTGCTTGATTGGTCCCTTCACCTGGTAGCGTCGGCTGCGTGGGGACTTGGAGACGGTTTGTGTTTGTCCCCTTTTTTGTCCGTCGTCTCCGGTTTTTAAAAATGTGAAACATAAACCAGCTCGCCTGTCTACTCGCTCCATCTTCAATAGACTGAATGTTTGCAGTAGTGGATAAAGTTCCGTGATACTCCTTTTACGAGTAACGACAACCAATACAAATGACAAAGCACATTCCGCTAGAACAAAATGGCGGCATTCAGTTCAGACCTCTGCTGTGCGCCGCCATTCGCTTCCTAAAACCTGCACCGTCACGCAGTTGGCGCTTCAAAAAATGTCGCTACTTGTAGGAAGCTCTATGGACTTTATTGGCGAGACAGAAGCTGTGCACTCCCTATGAAAATAGTGCATATAACATTTTCGCAATTATTGATACATTGTTTATTATAAAGTTATAAATGTTATGAAATTTAAAAAAAGTAGTGAAAGCTGCATTAATCTAGTCTGTGCAGGTGAGCTATACGGCCATGGGTGCGTAATTTAGGGGCGAATCGTTACGATATGTCGGATAGTGACTAAAATTTGAATATTAACTTTCTAATTAGCGAAAATAAACATGGTTTCAATTAGAAACTTTCTGAACGTCATCGAAAACCACGAAATCAGTATTTTGAGAAAGATTTGGAGCACGTGGGAAGCACGGTAGTACCACTGTAGCAGTGCGCTACAGTTACCACTCAAGGCACAGGCGCAAAATTGGCGGTGCGAAACTTCGAATGAAAAATAACGGGAAAACCATGCCTTTTCGATCCCACAGCCTTGCGCCTGTTGCACGGGTGCTAACTTTAGCGCACCTCCGCTCTTCCCACGAGCTCCCATTCTGCCTAAAACTGGATTTTGTAGGAATCGGTGAAGTTCGGCAAGTTTCTCATTCAAACCATATTTTTAACTTCAGTAATTAAAACCTAATTTTATGTTTTAGTTAATCAACCGACTTATCGTGACGATTAGCCCTCTATATTTTCTTCCCTAACCGTACGACTCACCTGCACAGATCGCAATTGTGTGACATTAGCGTATTTTTATTTTTTTTAAACGATACTGAAAGTTTGATAATGCCTTGTATACTCGGGTCACAAATAAATGGTGCTGAACCCTTTTAATGGACCTCGTGCAGTTTTACCCAAGTGCCCTAGCGTGCGCCCGAGGAATTGTGGGTCTCCTGGGTGCTTTCTTCGGATCGCCTTACCTCGCCATTGACGTCTTCTTAATCTTGTGTTTCTTTTAGCTTTAATTATCTCTTTTTTTGGCCAATTTCAGTGTATTTATACTTTTGTAAGTGTATTTACTTTTGTTCTGCATGCTGTATTTTTGTATATTTAGTACTTCTGTCCACATATTTTGTCATTTTTGAAGCGGGCGTCGATGGACATCACGCCGCTGCTTACGCGGCTGCCGACGTGAGTACTCACGACGCTCCATCGCGCTGTAATCTTGTCTATTTGACCCGCATGCACTCACAAGAGAGCCGCTTTAAATGTCAGTGCACATGTCATCAGTGCATCCAGAGCAAGGACGTAGCAAACGACGTGAGTGCTTTGTAACGATGCAAGACGCTGCTTTGTCGTCGCGAATCCCTTGCCCTTTGAACCCGTGCGAAGCCGTTCTAGCGCTGGGCAAGCCCTTCGGAGCACCTTTCAACAACCGCCCGCGCAGCATCGCAACCTTCCGTCTGGGAGCGCCGGGTGGTTCATCGTCGGAAGTTCGTGCCTTCCCGGGGTTTAATCGAATTCTCGCATTCAAGTCGTGACGAATGAACCCCCGGCGCCTGCTGACGGCCAGCAGGCGGCAGAAATGCTGCGATGCTGCGCGACCAGTTGTTCACAGGCGCTGCGTAGTCTCCGGGGAGCGCTAAGACGGCTTTGGATGTGTTCGAAGGGCAAAGGACCCTTTACCGCCCACGGCGGACGAGGTACATTTTTTACAAAAGAATCCTGAAACAACTCTACGCACATCTGCGGCACTTAATGCAGACGTTGCCTACACAACACCCCCAGCTCACCGCCTCACAAATGTACACACGGAGAGCCATTCAGCTTAACACAATCATCACTCTCGCCCGACTTTTCCTCTATTGTTTTAGATCAGATCCCTCCTGTCCCAATTTACCCTGGTCCTACGCGAACGTCGATCATCTCCTGTCCGCTTGCCGCACAGTCATCTGGTCTTCCCACTACCCCAACCCCCTCCTCCACACTGGCAGGTGCGGCTGGCCTCGGCGGCTCACGTCGATCAGCTGGCTCTGGTCCGCTTAGCGGAGGAGCAGCTCTAGGGTCCTTATTTGACCCAAAATAAAGTCATTTCTCTTTCTCGACGACACAGCTGCAGCGTCCGGCATCATCAGCAAGCTGGCAAAGCTCGAGAGTCCCACGCTCACATTTCGGCAGAGCGAGCGCGGTCAGCCAGATTGAAGCGCAGTCGGCTTTCGCGTCCCGATTGCTACGTCGTTGCTCTCCCTACACTGATGACATGTGCCCTGAAATTCGGAACAGCTCTCTCGCGGCTGCAAGCAGGTCAAATAGGCGAGTCTATAGCGCGATAGAGTGTCGCAACATCAGCAGTACTCACCTTGGCAGCGGCGTGCTCTTTGTCGACGCCCGCGTAGAAAACGACGAAATATACACAAAAAAACTACATAAAAATGCAGCACGCACAACGAAATAAATTCACTTACAAGCAATTAAAATACACTGGAATAGACACAAATATATTATTAAACCTAAACAAAACATCAAAATCTCGGAATATTGAGAAGACCTCAGCGGCGAGGTAAGGCGATCCGAAGGGAGAGCGGAGAGGAGACGGGACGTCGTACCCAGAATTCCTCGGGCGCGGGCTAAAGGGTACTTGGGTGAAACTACAATATGTCAATTGGGTGGTGCACCTAGACAAAACTTTTATTTGAACAATCAGCTAATCTTCGACCACAAATACATATAAATATATAAACTGAGAAACAGTAAGGCTAAGCATTTTAACAGTCTTCTAACAAATTCAGTCAGAAGTGTATCCAGTGGTCCATCTATCGGGCAGGCGACACATTGGCGCCATCTACCCGATTGACGGCACCATTTCGCCAATGCGTCAACAAGATATCACAACGCACTCAGTCACATTGAAACGGAATTGAATCATCGGATCACTCTTCCAGGTTTATTCTCAAGATGTGTTGAGGACAGAACCTCATGGCCTCCCTTATGGCGCGTTCACATTGAAAGCGGATCCGCAAACGCGAAGCAGACCCGCGCGTTCTCAACCGCAAACCGGCTAGGATCGAGCGGTTGGAGCGCGTTTTCGCCAACCGCTTCGGGACCGCTTTCTCCCAACCGCTTTCACAAACCGCAAAGCGGCAACCAATCACAACGCGACGCTGACGTGACGTCAGTGACTTTCTAAACAAGATGGCACCTGTCGCTGGTGAGGCGGCCAAGGCGCTGTAGTCCTAGTGTTACAGCAGACAAATCAACGGAGAAACGTCCCGTACGAAAATGACAGATACAGGCCGGAATGAAAAATGCCGGTTCCGCCTGGACCCAGAAATTGGGGCACCAGTTTGTATCCAGCCTGGAAATGCGCAGTTCCAGACGGGATACAAACTGGTGCGCCAATTTTAGATCCAGGCGGAACCGGCTGGTTTCAGTGGTTCTGCAGAACCACTAATACCGCGCGGTACAAGCCGGTGCCCCAATATCAGACCCAGGCGGTGCGCCGTCGGAATTCCCGCTGCGCTCACTACTGGACTCTACAAAAGTGTTTCGGCGATGCCCTTAGCCGTTACAAACGAGAGATCGTCACGATTTCAGACCCAGGAGTACTGGGTCTGAAATCGCGAGGATCTCTCGCTTGTAACGGCTAAGGGCATCGCGCGAAATACTTTTGTACTCCAATGGTGAGCGCAGCGGTAATTCCGGCGGCGCACACGGTCGTCCAGGCGTCGTCACGAAACACGGTGCACGGAACACACACACAGCACGCACAAGCACACTATCCTGTGTTGAGTGCATCGGGAAGTTCCGGCGGGCAGGTGGCATCCGAGTTGTCCAAGTATTGTTACCAAGCACACCAGCGCCAAGCGCATCCAGATGCCGAGCCAAAGTGCAATGGGTAGGCTGCTTCACAGCATATGAAGATTCAAAGCCGAGGTCAGTGTGTATCCATCCAGGGCAAACGATGGGCGCGTCAGTATCCGTGCGCCCACAGCGCGAACGTCGCCGCCGGGCGAGCGCCGGCCGACAGTCCGACGAGAGGGAAAACCTAAACTCTCGGAGCGCTGCCGCCGACTGCAGCGTTGCCAGACGGAGAAAAAAGAGTCAGCAGATTGATCCCCAAAAAGTCAGTAGATTTGCACAAAAATCAGTATATTCTCCGAAATCTGTGCTTTGCAATGTTCTGCTATTTCCATTAAACCACACTTCGAAGAAATAGCATAGAGTAACAAATGGCACCATGACAGAACAGCACACGACAAAACAGCACGCGACAAAACAGCACGGTCAAAACAGCACGGTCAAAACAGCACGCGTCAAAACAGCACAGCGTCAAAACAGCACGGCGACAAAACAGCAGGCGTCAAAATAGCACGCGACAAAACAGCACAGCGTCAAAACGGCACAGCGACGAAGAACGTGCCAAACAGCACGGTGCCAAAACAGCACGGCGTCAAAACAGCACGGCGTCAAAACAGCACAGCGTCAAAACAGCACAGCGTCAGAACAGCACAGCGTCAAAACAGGTCATTGACAATATAGCTAGGGTTTCGCGTTTTGGGTTTTCATTATTTTGAAATTCAGCGTACATTTTTCGGTTTTTGTTCCAAGCATTAGTTTTCAGTTTATTGCTGAGAATATTTGTAGACTCTGAACTTTTCGGTTCTTTTCGGTTTATTGACGAAAACCAGTATACTGACGAAAATGCAATATTTAAAGGCGTTTGTTTAAAATGAATAGTGAGTAAACCAAGTACTGGATTTTCTTATTTGTTGCTGTCTGTGGCAGCCGACGCGACCTGTTCTGCAAGACGCACTGGGGCCCTATCGTGATCTGACATTATCGTCGTGGGCTCGTATTTGTACACAGGACGAACATGAGCTTTACTACCACTTCGGTCAAAAAGGCAAATATCAAAATCCAAAAATGTGCAAGCATTGTACTCAGTGCGTCTTTCCCCCATTTTCACGACTGCGAGAGGTGGTTAATTCGCGCAGACCAACAAACGACAATAAAGCAATCGTATTTATGCCCTCCTCTAGTAGACGGAAGCTACGGGTGTTAAAAAATGTGCGGCATTTACGGACGCCCTTTAATTTCATCGTTCAGTTCACGACTAAACTTTCCTATTTGAACAAAAATTCGGCACACAAATCCCTATCAGGTGAAAAACCCAGATTTCGTCCTGAAGACCATTGCGTCGGTTCAACTTTTTGTTGAAAGTTGAACCGATCTCGAAGACAAGCTGAAAACTGCGAAAGGAAGTGGTCATACGGTCAGTAATGAGGCACATTCCCCCACCCACCCCTCCAAACGCCCTCGAAAATACTGACCTTTTTCAGTTAAAACCGAATTTGTAAAAAAGATTTCGTCGTACTTTTACCGGTTTTATCGGTTTAAGCCGAAAACGCTGAACCCTAAATACAGCGATGGAGTTAAAAAATGCATGTCTCAAAGTAGGCACTGTAAAGGAATGGAGGGTCTAGGCCAATTCCTTGAAGGTCAACTCGTCGACGGCCAATTTGTCGAATCCGTTCTCATGGGAGCAAGTTGGGAGTGGGGAGTATACTTGATGCGCACATGAAGGCTCCCTGGGCAGTACCGAAGCTCCCGCTGGTGCGTATTCTGGCTATTTCTCGAGCAGTTCTGCTAATATTGACGCGCAAGTTTGCTGGTGATGTCGTCTACAATAAATGAATCAATCGCACGGCAATATGCTGTTGTTAGTTGTTAAAAGAAAAAAACGAAATTGTGTGCGCTATGGTGTGCTTAGCCCATGCTGTACGGCAACATCATTGAGGCTGTGGCATGTTTCTGCTTCACCGGTTTCCACTCGATCGAGGCCCTCGTCGGCAATAATTTGTGAATTTAACTCAAAACAATTTCTCGCCTGCAAGCTGCAGCCGCGTGTTTCCGGGACATTTTATTCACGGCGAATGAACCCCGCAGAATCGGTGCCCATGCGTACACCTTGAATTCGCTCGACATTAAAGTTACTTTATCTTCCCGGTTCTATCAATGCATCTGTAATCGGCGCATCTCCCGCTTTTTTTTTTTTGGGGGGGGACGTTTTACGCTTAGGTAGTAATTACGAAATGACGAGTACTACGGAACCTCACTGGACCGCCGTAAACCAGATGGTTCATAACTTGAACTTATAAATTTATTTTCCCAATAACTTTTCCTCTTTCGCTTGTTCTAAGAAAAAAAAAAAAAGACCAGACAACGCGGCCAACATTGACGCGAAGATATCACGTCTAACTACCCAATCTCTTCAGACATCAGCGTAGTTAAGTAGTAGTAACTACTGCTAACTTGGTTTGTTTTTAACAATCACACAGCAGCACCAGTCGGGACACTGACATAGCAATGAAATAGGCAATAAATTTCTTTATAACCTAGCGACAATAAATGAAAGGGTTAAGGAGGTTCGAAAATATTCGCGCAGAGAGAGGTGAAGAGCGCGCTCGAAGCTGCTACATGCGTGCTGTTTTGTCACTGTGCTGTTTTGACGCCGTGCTGTTTTGGCACGTGCTCTTCTGTCGCTGTGCCGTTTTGACGCTGTGCTGTTTTGTCGCGTGCTATTTTGACGCCTGCTGTTTTGTCGCCGTGCTGTTTTGACGCTGTGCTGTTTTGACGCGTGCTGTTCTGACCGTGCTGTTTTGTCGCGTGCTGTTTTGTCGTGTGCTGTTTTGTCACGTTCCCGTAACAAATAACATAGTAATAAACACAAATAAAAAAATTAAAAAAACAAGGCCAATTTTTGAGTAATTCTTTATGGAGGACACAATTAAATAACACCGTGAATGTTTTTTTTTAGATATTAGCATTGAGTAGTGTTGAGATTTCGAGGATTATTCTTTGAAATCGAGACTGGGCCACTTTTGGGATCAACAGATGAGGGCGACAGTGCGACATCCACCTGTCGCTATTATTGAAACGAATCCAAAACAAGATGTTCCGGTAAGTGCGCGCATACATGTCCAATGGAAGTCCTCTACAAGCTGCCATCTTTCCTGACTGGGCTGTGGAAGGTTTTGGACGCAACGCTGTCGGCGCGGAGAACTGTTGAGACTACGCGTCGTCTGCTACGGGCTTATTTCTTTTTCGCCTGACACAAAGTTTGGGTTCAAACATGAAAAAACTTAATTCGTTAGCTTTGTAAGCCACCGAGGAATAACATTATATCATTTTCTTGCCAGAGCCTGCCAAATAAAAGTAAAAAAGCAAACTTTGGATGTCGATCCCATGCATTCCGCCGGGCGAATGAATGAAAATGGCGGCCTTCTCCGCTCAGCTGGGAGCAGCCGAGAGTTCACGCGCATGCGCTCACGCCTCTCGCTCTGCGCCGCGGGCTGATTGGCTCACTCGGGAGAGGGACGTTACGGCGGCGAGATCACAGACTGGCCAAACTCTCCCCGTATATGGTTCTGGCCTGGATGTTACCGTCGAACCTGCTCTGGGTGAATAGATTGATGAATATACGGCTAAGTCACTCGAATAGGACGGGCTTCTGGGCCATCTAGCCAGTGCTTCGTTTTTAATTCTGGGAGAATATGAGTTTCCTTTGATGGGCGACCCTGGGAACTGAAGGGGCCAAATAATAAATTTTAATGTTTACAAAAAAAAAGTCAATAGATTTTCTTTTCTTTTAGTGAATCAGTAGACCCTGAACGAAATCAGTAGATCTACTGATAAACCAGTAGACCTGGCAACACTGGCCGATGCAACAGACAAAGCGAGGCGCGCGCGCGAGAACGCCCGGTCGCAGCGCCTGCGTAGCGGATGCGCCTGTCCCTAACACGCGACCTGCGAGAGGTCATCGCGATTTCAGACCCAGGCGGACTGCATCTGAAATCGCGACGATCTATTGCTCGTAACGGCTAAGGGCATCGCGCAAAATACTTTTGTAGTCCAGTGGTGAGCGCAGTGGTAATTCCGGCGGCGCACGCGGTCATCCAGGCGTCGTCACCAAACACGGTGCACGGAACACACAGACAGCACGCACAAGCACAGTATCCAGTGTTGAGTGCATCGGGAAGTTCTGGCGGGCAAGCGGTATCCGAGTTGTCCAAGTATTGTCGCCAAGCACACCAGCGCCAAGCGCATCCAGATGCCGAGCCAAAGTGCAATGGGTCGGCAGCTTCACACTATATGAAGATTCAAAGCCGAGGTCAGTGGGTATCCATCCAGGGCAAACGATGGGCGCGTCAGTATTCGTGCGCCCGCAGCGCGAACGTCGCCGCCGGGCGAGCGCCGGCCGACAGTCCAACGAGAGGGAATAGAACCTAAACTGCCGGAGCTCTGCCGCCGACTGCAACAAACAAAGCGAAGCGCGCGCGCGCGCGGAGAACGCCCGCTCGCAGCGCCTGCGTAGCGGAAATGCCTGTTACTAACATGGAACCTGCTAGAGACCGCGAAAATTCCCCGCCGACCTCCCCCCCCCCCTTTCTTCAGTCTCGCATGTGCGCGCCCGCTGGCTGGAAGCAGACCCTACGGGAACCAAGGGGAAAGGATCGGATCCATTCAGCACCATGCGGTTCCAGTGCGTTGCGTCTCACTGGATCCGACTGGTTACACCCAGAACCGCGCATTACCAGATCGGATTCGCGCGGATCTGAACTGTCCACAAGTTTAAAACCGCGCGGCTCCAAACTGGAACCGCTCCGATCTGACATTTTCGTACGGGATTCAAGTGACGTCCGTCACTTGAATCCGCCGCGAAAAGAATTTACTCGTAATTTTAACGGGCTTCGCACCGGTGATTTGGTTCGGGTAAGAGTTTGTTCATTATTCCGGGTGCCACAGCCCGAAGCTAGCTGCCTTGTCAGTCTCTGCCCCTAGAACTTCGGAACCCGCCCCTGATCGACCGAAATGTCAGCTTTTGTACCCACTAAGACAGTCACGTGAACTATTGAAAGCTTTCGACAACGTGCATGACCACCACGAAGGCCGATAGAGACGTCTTGAGCTTGATTGCGTAGCCAACGCACTGCCGCGGAGCGGGCAGGGTACCTACGCTAGCTCGACCTGTAACGTTTACTACTAACAAAAGAAATAAAGGGAACCTACTCAAGGATAAAGTGTACGTACCAGACGATGCAGAGGTGATTCATACAGCGTTTATTTGAGCTTCATGTCAAACAAACAGTAGACTCGATCGACGTGCGAGTGACGAGAGGAGAGCCCGCCACCAACGAAGCCACGACCGGCTAGCACCGAACCATACATGTAGGTAACGCGTTACAAGTAACGAGTTACTTGTACCTAGGTCCTATTTTCGGTAACGAGTAACGTATTTAGTTACTTTTTTAGAAAAGGAACGAGGAACGGTATTTAGTTACTTTGAAGGCCAAGTAACGAGTAACGGTATCTCGTTACTTTTGAGGAGTAACGTGTACAACACCGCTTAAACGGCCTTGTTTTTATTCTAGCCTGAGTATGCGTTTATTGTAGCAAAGGCAGATGGGCAACCCGAAAAACAACTAAACAGTATGACAGTACAGCAACGTATATCGCTGAACACGTCAGTCGAACAGTTCGACTGACGTGTCCAGCGATAAACGTTGCTGTACTGAACTCTACAGCTGGGAATGTCCTTCACCCAGCGAGCACAATCAGGTTCGTTGGTTGAACCTTCTAGAAACGGGTACGGACCGAATGCAAACCCGGAGGTTGCAAACACGGGAAGGCACATAACCCATTACCCGCTGTCCTCAATGAAGGCGCAGTTCTCGAAGATTCACCAGCTCTTCCTGAAGCACAACACTGCCGTTCCTTCGAGCGCGTCGGTAGAACGACTCTTCAGCGTCGCCGGAGATGTATTTTCAAGGAAGCGGGGAAACATAACTGATGAAAATTTCTACAGGCAGCTGCTGCTTAAGGGCAATGACTACTAAAAAGAAAATAATAAACCATGAAACAAAAAGAGTTGTGTGTTTGGTCGTCAGAGTAACGTGGGAAGTAACTCGTTACTTTTGAGGTAACTCACGTGTTCCTTTTGAGAATCGGTAACGAGTAACGTATTTAGTTACTTTTTGAGCGAGTAACGAGTAACGGTATTTAGTTACTTTTTTGGGGTAACGTCTACATGTCTGCACCGAACACATTCCCCCGCACTACGGTCCACCCCACCGCTCACAACTTCGAAAATGATGAGAGCGAACGAGGGAGGAAAACTGGCCCTCTATCCCGAAAACAAGGTCAGCCTATTCATGCGGCAAGGGTTTACTTCGAAGAAAAGGTCGGGGGCATCCTGTTCTGAGTCCAGAAGGCGCGCCTAGCTGGGCTTTGCTTGCGGGCGAAGTTGAGGGGAATCACACTCTTAGAAAAAAGGGTCAGTATAGTCCTCCCTAAAGGGAGGAACGCTCTTGACTCATATGTTCCTTCAGAAAGGGAGAAACTTTCGTCCCTAAAGCAGGGGAGCAAAAGTTCCTCTGTCGCCTGCATCTCATTATGGCGGCCACGAATCGAACAGATCGAGCTCAATAAGGCTTAACGAGAACACTAAGTCTATTGTACGGAGCGAGAGGAGCAGCAAATAAAACGTAACACGAGCTTTCCGAGAACTGTATTTTTTTCCAAAGCCGGCTTACCCCTGCAGGTAAAGAAACTTGCGTTTCGAAAGCATGCAGTCTCTCGGCCTTCTCATCGTCAGCACTAGGGGTGTCGCGAACCGGCCGAGGTTCGAGTTCGACCAGGTTCGACTTTTTCGAACTTTTAGTGGAATGTTCGACGAACCTTGTATTGAGGTTCGACTCGTGTGCGCATGCGCGACAGGCTGGCCAGTTGGCTATCGGATTGGATGGTAATGGCTAAGAGATCATTTAAGGGCAGCGCTTATTGGTTATTTCAGTTAATACACTACAAAAGATTTAAGTTATTAACTTCCTCAGTGATTAGAATTGGTTTCTTTTAATTGCAACTGTTCATAAAATCAACCCTTTGCATGAAAAAAAATTCTCCAAACCTAGACATGCTTGTATTAAGGTCTGGCCACACTGTCCACAAAGTCGAACCGGTCGAATCTGGTGAAAAGTTCGAAGGTTCGTCGAACCGGTTCGACCCAGTCGAACCCCGAAAGTTCGACCTAAAAATCCGGTTCGACAAAAGTTCGCGACACCCCTAGTCAGCACTGCGATGTTAAACGGAGACAACTGGCCCCCAGTTGGCGCACTTTGTCTTAATTTTGCTATTCCTCGAGCCACAACTCCTTCGTGAACCGTTGCGCCAACCGCACATCACGGACGAGTGGTAAACCACTCGCTCGCAAAACCAAAAGCCGCTCTCAAAAAAAAAAGCGAATCCGAAGCAGCCTTTTGGCTCATTTCAGCACGGTAACACGAAATTATGGCGTAGCCGCGTAGCGTAAAAGGAGGTTAAATCACTTGCCACCAGATGGCAGGGTCAAGCAGAGTGATCGCAAGTAGCTAGGCTAGGTGGCGCTAGGTACCGCCCAATTTATGTTCTACAAAAAATATTTCTACTTTCTCACGCCACCATTGCGCTTTGGGATCTTCGGGAACCTCTCTTATACACACATGTAGACACATTACGCATACTAAAAGCATCAACTGAACATTCATAGAGCGCATACACTTCATCGCATATACAAATATCAATACAACAGCACACTAACCCGATCACTACTCCCGAGCTCTGCGTTTCCGTCTTTTATACTGGTCGTTTTAAACGTACGGGATTTCTCTGTGACTCCCTAAGCAATAAAAAATATTCCCAGCATGTTGATTTTTTCCCAGCAATGTCATACATCTGAGAGTATTTTTAATGGCTCAGGGGATGAATCTCTTATTAAAAAGAAAACGATCGATCATGCCATAATTATTTGAAAGCCAATAAAGCAAGCCGCTCCAATGCGGCTCGAAGCCATGAATTTGTTTCCCCGCACGGCACGTCGTAGCCTGTATTTCTATTGTAGTGTTTGTATTTCTATTTGTGCTGTTCGCGCACGGCTTCAATTGCCGTCTTGAATTAATCTCTGTAGAGCGGATATTCACTCAGCTGGAAGTGATGCTTCACGGGCAGAGAAATCGCTTTTCGATCAACTTGAACGCAGTCAAAGCCGCGACTTGCGGCAGGTGTTAAGTGTACGGAGCTACGCCGTGGCGAGCTCGAAAACTTTTAGCGCTCATCCCAGCGCGTCACTTGGAGGGCAGTTTCTCCAGGAACCGTAGTATATTTAAACAGCAAAATAAAGAATAGCTTATTTTTTTCTCGATTTTACCTGTTTTGTTCTTATGCTAAAATTCTACTTTAAATATACGTACTTTCCGTCGTAATTTCGTACTGTTAAGTCTTTTCCCAGAGCGGAATCGCCTTCGTGGACCGACAGTCACATTGGCCAGTGTACGATAGGAGCTTACCGTTCAGACCAGCGTTCCAACATGACTATCCGCACGTCGATCGACTGCACCTAATCCCTCAAGTGGTCTTACACTCTTTAATGTAAACCGGAATGTCAACCCGCGACACCCCGCCCCCTCCCCCTCCGATCACGGCCCGACCAGCGGTATTAATGCCCGACAGCTTACGTCATCTCATCTTGTTGTTACACCACTGATACGCGAACACACGGTCACATCGGCGATAATTCCAGTATTCTGTTCACTACGCACAACACTGCCATCACGATGTTGCTGCTATGTTGCTGACACGCAGAAATATAGAACCACGTTGAACGCCGGTTGGCACTCGGCACGGGAAAACAGAACCGAACTCGGCACAGAAGGCACCCAGGCAGCCGGCAGGAAAACCTGCTTGTCTTGGACGCAGTTCCTGCGATTTCCATAACGTCGAAAACACAGAAGGACACAGTTCCGCATGGTTCAACTACTGTAGTTCCGCGTGGGCCCCGCAAACCGGAGACGGCCATCTTACCCAGTGTATGTAGCGCTGCTGGCACTGCTCCGGAATTTCGCTGTTTCTAGCGGCTTCGTTTGCTCGTTTAATAAAATTAGTGGTAAAAACGTCAATGCAACCGAAATGTTCTGCACGTTTGGACTAGAAGACGGAATTACAGGCGGCCTTCGCTGCCCCTGAAGCTCAATTAACTCATCAACATTTATTAAACAACGTGCGCGACGTGCTCAAAAAATGAAACCGAAAGAAGATGAGTCGGGAGGGCGAAAGCTTTCTCCCGTCTGCCTGGAGAAGGTGGAAAACGTCTCGTTCCTCCCTTCTTCTCGTGTCCTCTTGGGGGCGCGTCAGTAGAAGGGAGGCAGACGCGCCGTTGCTACCTTTTTCCTCCATTTTTTCTTAGAGTGCATAGGCGAGTTCGGCGGGTCCATGCTTTTTTTTTTCGCTGCCTGAACTCGTAATGCGTATGAACATCCCGGAAAAAAAATTCAAAGAGTGCGGCAAAATTTTGGTTTTGAATCGTCGATTAAAGTGGATTTTGGTTTGTAAAACAGGGTTGCCAAACGCAAGTCTCAAGAGATTACGCGTGATCGCCGAGAAACCGCCAACCGCATCTCGGTGTGTCTGAACGGGGTCGCTCGCGAACCGCAACCGCTTCGCGAACGCGGATACGCTTCCAGTGTGAATGTGCCATTACGCCGCATTCACAGTGGCGGTCGAACCGCCTTCGGCCAAGCGGTTATGAACGCAGTTGCTTAAAGTTCGAATAACATTTCACTCGCGTTTGATGATTAAAACGAGCGGATCCGCTTCGCGGTGGCGATTCGAACGCCAGTGTGCATGGACCTTTAGTGTGATTTTAAACCGAGCGATGGCTCATTTTTGAGCTAAATACTGTATACGAATGCCGCTCTGATGTTAAATTTGTGAAGTAACTGGGTGTATAATGTCACACTGTATGAGGAACAAGATCCCTTCTTATACATACTTCGGAGTCGCTGCTTTACAAGTCCTTGTTCATCTTTGAATATTTTTCAGGCCTTGCATGTCATCGGATGACACGGACATTGTCCTTGGAAACTTCCCGATCACGCACGCCTCTGGCCTTATGATCAGCATGGGAGTAGTTCTCCTTGGAGGTGTATGTGTCGTAACTTCACCGTTTCTCAGCCCTGAAGAAATATGCGATACCGTCAACAAACATAAGGTAAAACAATCTCACATCCCGAAAAACGCTCTATCACTTTACGAAGCGTTTATCTCAACACCAAATGTGCGCTGCGCGACACTGTTAGCGCGAACAGGCAATTGCCGCTATTTTTTTATCCTTTTCCTTTCGGATTGTATTCTTACATCATCAGCGTTTTCGCATCGGCGACGTTGCGCCTGCTGCTAGAGTGGTGCCTTTAGCGCATCCCCGCACTTCCCACGTGCTTCAAGTCGTCCTAAAATTGACTCTTTTAGGCGTTTTCGAGGAGGTTGTAGGCCCGTTCACACTCTTGCGATCGAGTACGACCGAGAGAGACCAGACCGGTTTTTAAGCCTCTTGCGATCTCTTAGGACCAGCTCCGCTGTAGAGCATCTGGTTCTAAGAGATCGCAAGAGGCTTAAAAACCGGTCTGGTCTGTCTCGGTCGCACTCGGTCGCTAGAGTGTGAACGGGCCTTAAGTTTATTGTCACTAGTCAGAAATTGAATTAGTAAACTTGAGGCAGCAAGTTTGCTAATTAGTATGGGCTTTGTAATCGCTGACGTCCGCCGTGGCTGGTAGTTTGTTCCCAAGAAAGAGTTTCTTTTTTTCTTAATAACTTATTTATAGGGATCTTTGAAAGTCTCCACAGAAACGTGACCCAGTACACTCTCAGAAATATGGGGTGAAGAAAGTGCACCCCTGGCACCATATGTAACACCCCAAACCTACATTTTGACGTTCAGTTCACTGATGTCGAGCTGGCGATACACACTTTTACGAGCGGCTTGATAGCTGTTGGATAAAACATGCTAAATAGCTACTGTGCGTATCAAAGACAAAAAAAATGAAAGCCGTTTACAACTCCCTGTAACGCCGAATTAGAGCGCAGCTCTTGAGGAGGAGGATGGAAGGGTACTGAGGGAGGGTATACCTCCTCCTCCTCCCCCCTCATTCTTCAATCTGCTCCGGGGGAGGGGTCACGTGACCTCGGGGGGGGGGTGCTGCGCGGTGCTTTATGGGACATTTCCCATAATGCACCGCGCGGTTACGCCGACGCCGGCGGCGACGCCGACGCCGCTCAAGCCGGAAACGGGCGCCTAAGAGCTGCGCTCTAAAAACTGAGGTTTTGCAGTAGGGCCGAAAAAACCTTGATTGTCTTATTGTAGATTTTAATGCGTGCATTAGCTATTTTAGTAAGTTGTATCGCTCGACTATCAAGCCGCTCGTGAAAGTTGGTATCGTCGGTTCGGCATCGGTGGACTGAACATCGAATTGTTGTTTTGGGGTGTTACATATCGGACAAGGGGACCGCCCTACAGCCCCTATTTCTGAGGGTGTATACAATGCAATGCAAGCTTCACGTTGCAAGTAAAGGAATATAGCTTGTTGCAAGGTAAAGAAAAGCAGGGCGAGCTCCCACTCCGGCGATTTTTTTAGCTACCCTAACTAACTATATTTTCGGAATCACCGGCCTTTATCCTATCCGGCATGCTATTTAGTGGCACGAAGTTCAAATCAGTTATGAAACCGGCAAGTGAAAATGATGCCAAAAAGCAACATTAAAATATGACCGCGCTTTTCAGTGCCGTGACGTCGGGGGAAGGCAGGCTTGCAGGTCGAACGGGCAGTCTAAAAATGAACTATACCGAGAATTGGTTTCGTGCTGCTGCGCGGGTACTGGAGCGAGCTTCCAAGGCATTTCTTTGACACCATGAAACTGTTCGTAATCAGTTGGGAACAAAGTGTATAGTTAAGAGTGAACCCCTGCCTTCCGCCGACGTCACTTTTTCATTGTTGCCAGTAGAGACTTTCATTTTGAAAAACACGGTGAGTACCAAAAGTTGTAAATTCAATAACTTCGCGAAAAAGTTTATATTTTGACCCAATATTTGGGTTACTCTTTACGCGATGTCTATTGGTGTGTTTAGCAAATATTCACGCAAATCATAGACTATGACGAAAACGCCGGAGTACCCTTGTAAAGGGGTGCTACAACGAAATTTCGACGCTTTTTTTTTTGACATCGGACACACGAATATTTTGTTAAAAAAGATACGAAAAGGAATTTTAAAACGAATTACCCGATTAGCAAAGAGCACCTGGTAGATGTCGCTAAAGCCTCGTTTCGTAATGCCCGTCTAGGAACCTTGACAGGTAGTGGCGGTAACTTTCTCGCCAAGAACTATAGACGCTTTGCACACGCGCCAGATTACAGCCGCCATTGCTGACCTTCTCTTGTCTTACCGAGATTCCGAGCCACTGAAACGGGTGCTGACGAGCCTCTTAAAGGCCAATGCAGAGAAGGACACCATAAAATTTAATACGGCAATAACCTGGCCTGCTATGGTGATGACGAAGTGAAGAAAATGGAATAAGAGGAAACCAATATTGAAGGCCAGTTATGGCGGCGCCCAGGCACAGCTGCTGCAAAGCGACTGTACATGCTTTGAATCTGAGGTCATCCCGGCAGCTCTACGGCCAGCACAAGAAAAGAGGGGAGAGGAACTCGCCACTCAACGGGACTCTTTTTTGTGTCCCAGACGTCGCTATTCTCCCTCTACAAGATTATAGAAGACTAACCCGTCACTCAAAAATTCCCACAAAAGCAGATTTGCGGTTAGTAGCGGTGGCCCGATAGCTGGAGTGCCTCAGCGCTTCGGTGGCTGGAACGGCTAGGTCATCCTGACGACGTCAGCGTCGCCGCAGCTTTGCTCATCCCGAGACAGACTACGTCAGGATTGCGCCGGATGTCGCGTGGTCTCCGCTGGCTGCTCTCCGAGCGCTTGCCAGAGTGGGCCGTTTGTAACGACAAATACTGCCAGCAGGCTCAAAATACAAACGTGCGATTGTCATTTACGGATGTCGTGGATTGTATTTAGCCTGTTTATGAACACGACGGGTATATTCCAGTTTTCGTTGAAGTATCCCTTTAAAGCTCTCTGCTCGCCATGATCGCTGGTCTCCTCATTACACGGGTCCTCTCCTGCGTTTGCTCTGGTAAACTGGAAAGAGTGGAGGACCTTGTAGGAATAACTTGTCTATGCTTGTCTTAATTTGCAACAGATTAGAGCATCTTTCAAGTGCGTGTAACACGCCTTTTACTGACGCTTACGTGACGGTCGCGCCCTCACACCAGTGTATCTACCACTGATAAAAAGTGATACTCTAAAAAACTGTTATTTTACTTCACAAAGTAAACTTGAAGTGTATTTTTAGCTTATGAATATTCTATCAAAAGTATATATTCGTTGAGTACCAGTACCGTAGTTGCCAGACTGGATACACGCGCGGACCGCACAGCTAAAATACTATACCGAGTAAAAGTATATTAAAGTATACCCCACATATCGAAAGTACGCTAGAAATAAATTTAAGGGCACGTTTTTGTCCTATAAAAATGCAAAATTAAGATACTCGAGCTTATATTTTTGTATTGCTTTCTCCTTGCACGCACGTCGTGATGCTTCTCTTCTTGAGACGGCGCATGCTCGTCTTGCGTGTTTTATTTCCAGATTACGTCGATGTTTCTGTTCACGTCGCGGCTGCAAGCCCTCGTGCAGACGATGCGGCGCACGGGAAACCGCCTCAGCAGCATGCGAAGGATTGGGGTCGGCGGAAGCCCCCTGAGCGCCGAGCTCTTTGAGGAGGCGCTGTCGGTCTTCGAAGGGGCCGAATGCCTGATGAACATGTACGGCCTGTCGGAGTCCTGCTCCGTCATCTGCTCTCCGTCCATTCGCGGAGTCAAGCATGTTGACATGGGCTTCCCCGGTGTCATGACTGAAATGAGAGTGAGTCGGGTTCCCATGGTCAAACAGCCGTTCGTGTGTCGCGCGAGTCGAGGTGCGGCTCGCGGCTCCCTGGTAAGCGAACACCTCCCCGCAAGGTCAGAAAGGAAGGAATCCGAAGTAAAAGTCAGCCTGCGTTTTGGTAGCTTTGTCAGCGTACACTGATTTGAGGCCCTCTTCACAACAACGAAGGCGGTAAAATTAGAACTGCCTGCAACGCTACTGTATAGTACAAACACCTAACTAAGCTGCTTGGGGTGCAGCGAGGTCATTCGAGCCGAAATTTAGAGCGACTGTTTTGTAGCGGTTCATCGGCCTTTCGCCACCGATAAAAGACGACGACGTTACTGATTGGTACGAGCCCGACGGCACGAGAATAAGCTGAGCGTTTTCACCTAAGCGCTGGTCGTCGCACAATCTCTTCCGTTCTCAACAATTCGAACGCGCTACAGTTTCAAGAATTGGGCCGCACAATGAGCTCAGAAACGCAGGTGTATTCACTAGACGCCATATTTGAGGGCGATGTTTATAGTGCACGCCCAGAGCTATATATCACATTAATAGGCTGCTAAGACCGGCAGTCTCGTTGGCTAGGAATGCTTACTGATTGCCAGCTGAACGTTAGGAAAAGCGACGAAGAGAGAAAGATACACACTGCTGGACTAGCAACCCTTTTAATAAACTTCCTTTTCCCTAACCTCATCCTAAAAGGGTAGCTTCTTCTTCTTCAGTCAGAGCTTAGACAGAAACTTCCTTTTTCTCCCCACGAACCGTGTAGTTTTCCTCTTCTTCGACTTTCGGATCTTGCAAAACTTCCTTCTTTTTGTCTTTTATACTTCCGGCGGTGTCACCCTCGTTTTACTCGGTCGGATCTTGGAGTCAAGTGTGTATCTTTCTCTCTTCGTCGCTTTTCCTAACGTTCAGCTGGTAGTCAGTAAGCATGGATAACCAACCGGCTCAGCTATGACAGGCCATCACGGCTATGGAATGTGCGTTGCAAAAGAACTGTGGAAGCTCGCCGTCAGCACGCGCTCAGCAGTCGCGCACACAGCTATGACCGCCAGTGAATACAACCAATTAGCGGCGAGTTGTTTTGTTGGCTCCCTTTTATGGTCGTCCTTTTCCTTGCGAACAACAAGTTTGACGTTGTTTGTAATTAACATGGCTGAAGCCTGAAATCATTGCGCTTTGAAACAACACTGCCAACACCGCCAAAATTAGTTCTTCCATGACTCTTATTTCCGCCGATAAGAAATCCTTGCCAGACGTCATCGTCAGCATTCGGCCAATCATGCAAGGCCAATCACAGCGACGCTTTCGATCGCGCACGTCGTCAATAGGGGGCATTCACTGGCGGCTGCCATGTCTGTATGCACGAAGGCTGAATGCGTGCTGACGGCGAACTGCCACAGTTCTTTTGCAACATACATTCCACACCATCAAGATTGCCGGCCTTAGCAGCCTAATAATGTAAGCTCGTTCTGAGCATGCTCTTTAAAGGGGCCATGAAACGAATTTTGGGCTGGGATAAATGATTTTAAATTGGGACTTTACTAATCGCATATTGTTTAGTTGGCCAAGAGAAAGAGGGTAGAAAGTCAAAAGCCAGCTTTTCGGTACGAACATTTGAAAATATAGTGGACTATTTTGTACCTTCTTTCCTTCGAAAGCTCTCCGCCTTTTCACTATGATACATCCGCGGTTCCCAAAGCGCGTCAGCGGTGCCAACCTGACGTCAGCCGAGCCCAGCTCACGCATTGGACACGAGAACTGCGTCACTCGGACGTATGCGCTCGTCAACAATAAATCCGTCGACGAATATTCGGATTCACGTTCGTGGCCAATGAGTGCCCTGACGGAACTTATCGTCACTGGGGAATGACAAGTTCTATGGTGTGCATAAAAAGCACGGTGGAAGCTAGGAGTCATCGCACCGGTGCCGAAGAATGTCACGACGACGTGATTTCACAATTCGCATTTGAGTTGAGGATTAAAGCTAAGGAGGAAGAAGTAGGAAAATCGTTTCATGACCCCTTTAAACATCGCCCCTGTGGCGTCCAGTGAATACCCTCTAACAGCAGTTGCTGAAATGGAAACTGCATGAAGCGGTTCTCTATTTGAAGAAAAACACTTCAGTCGTCTTCATTCAACCTCCAGGATCACGAAACTCGAGATTACTTTTTCAATTTGGTGCACGGAGGCTGCAGAAAAATAATTTTCGAAGTACCAGTGAAGCCACTCCTTTAAGGGGCGTGACGTCATATCATGAATTTTCGGAGTACCCGTTCTCGCACATTTACAGCGCCTGTCAAAGCTCTACACGCGCACTCTTGATATTTTCAAAACTTTGAAGACAAAAACTTTAATCGTCTTCATTTGACCTCCAGGATCACAAATCTCGAGATTATTTTTAATTTGGTGCACGGAGGCTGCAGAAAAATAATTTTCAAAGTACCACTGAAGTCACTCCTTTAGTGGGCGTGACGTCATATCATGAATTTTCGGAGTACCCGTTCTCGCACATTTACAGCGCCTGTCAAAGCTCTACACGCGCACTCTTGATATTTTCAAAATTTTGAAGACAAAAACTTTAATCGTCTTCATTTGACCTCCAGGATCACAAATCTCGAGATTATTTTCAATTTGGTGCACGGAGGCTGCAGAAAAATAATTTTCAAAGTACCACTGAAGTCACTCCTTTAGGGGGCGTGACGTCATATCATGAATTTTCGGAGTACCCGTTCTCGCACATTTACAGCGCCTGTCAAAGCTCTACACGCGCACTCTTGATATTTTCAAAACTTTGAAGACAAAAACTTTAATCGTCTTCATTTGACCTCCAGGATCACAAATCTCGAGATTATTTTTAATTTGGTGCACGGAGGCTGCAGAAAAATAATTTTCAAAGTACCACTGAAGTCACTCCTTTAGTGGGCGTGACGTCATATCATGAATTTTCGGAGTACCCGTTCTCGCACATTTACAGCGCCTGTCAAAGCTCTACACGCGCACTCTTGATATTTTCAAAACTTTGAAGACAAAAACTTTAATCGTCTTCATTTGACCTCCAGGATCACAAATCTCGAGATTATTTTTAATTTGGTGCACGGAGGCTGCAGAAAAATAATTTTCAAAGTACCACTGAAGTCACTCCTTTAGTGGGCGTGACGTCATATCATGAATTTTCGGAGTACCCGTTCTCGCACATTTACAGCGCCTGTCAAAGCTCTACACGCGCACTCTTGATATTTTCAAAACTTTGAAGACAAAAACTTTAATCGTCTTCATTTGACCTCCAGGATCACAAATCTCGAGATTATTTTTAATTTGGTGCACGGAGGCTGCAGAAAAATAATTTTCAAAGTACCACTGAAGTCACTCCTTTAGTGGGCGTGACGTCATATCATGAATTTTCGGAGTACCCGTTCTCGCACATTTACAGCGCCTGTCAAAGCTCTACACGCGCACTCTTGATATTTTCAAAACTTTGAAGACAAAAACTTTAATCGTCTTCATTTGACCTCCAGGATCACAAATCTCGAGATTATTTTTAATTTGGTGCACGGAGGCTGCAGAAAAATAATTTTCAAAGTACCACTGAAGTCACTCCTTTAGTGGGCGTGACGTCATATCATGAATTTTCGGAGTATCCGTTCTCGCACATTTACAGCGCCTGTCAAAGCTCTACACGCGCACTCTTGATATTTTCAAAACTTTGAAGACAAAGACTTTAATCGTCTTCATTTGACCTCCAGGATCACAAATCTCGAGATTATTTTTAATTTGGTGCACGGAGGCTGCAGAAAAATAATTTTCAAAGTACCACTGAAGTCACTCCTTTAGGGGCGTGACGTCATATCATGAATTTTCGAGTACCCGTTCTCGCACATTTACAGCGCCTGTCAAAGCTCTACACGCACACTCTTGATATTTTCAAAACTTTGAAGACAAAAACTTTAATCGTCTTCATTTGACCTCCAGGATCACAAATCTCGAGATTATTTTTAAATTTGGTGCACGGAGGCTGCAGAAAAATAATTTTCAAAGTACCACTGAAGTCACTCCTTTAGGGGGCGTGACGTCATATCATGAATTTTCGGAGTACCCGTTCTCGCACATTTACAGCGCCTGTCAAAGCTCTACACGCGCACTCTTGGTATTTTCAAAACTTTGAAGACAAAAACTTTAATCGTCTTCATTTGACCTCCAGGATCACAAATCTCGAGATTATTTTTAATTTGGTGCACGGAGGCTGCAGAAAAATAATTTTCAAAGTACCACTGAAGTCACTCCTTTAGTGGGCGTGACGTCATATCATGAATTTTCGGAGTACCCGTTCTCGCACATTTACAGCGCCTGTCAAAGCTCTACACGCGCACTCTTGATATTTTCAAAACTTTGAAGACAAAAACTTTAATCGTCTTCATTTGACCTCCAGGATCACAAATCTCGAGATTATTTTTAAATTGGTGCACGGAGGCTGCAGAAAAATAATTTTCAAAGTACCACTGAAGTCACTCCTTTAGGGGGCGTGACGTCATATCATGAATTTTCGGAGTACCCGTTCTCGCACATTTACAGCGCCTGTCAAAGCTCTACACGCGCACTCTTGATATTTTCAAAACTTTGAAGACAAAAACTTTAATCGTCTTCATTTGACCTCCAGGATCACAAATCTCGAGATTATTTTTAATTTGGTGCACGGAGGCTGCAGAAAATAATTTTCAAAGTACCACTGAAGTCACTCCTTTAGGGGGCGTGACGTCATATCATGAATTTTCGGAGTACCCGTTCTCGCACATTTACAGCGCCTGTCAAAGCTCTACACGCGCACTCTTGATATTTTCAAAACTTTGAAGACAAAAACTTTAATCGTCTTCATTTGACCTCCAGGATCACAAATCTCGAGATTATTTTTTCAATTTGGTGCACGAAGGCTGCAGAAAATAATTTTCAAAGTACCACTGAAGTCACTCCTTTAGGGGGCGTGACGTCATATCATGAATTTTCGGAGTACCCGTTCTCGCACATTTACAGCGCCTGTCAAAGCTCTACACGCGCACTCTTGATATTTTCAAAACTTTGAAGACAAAAACTTTAATCGTCTTCATTTGACCTCCAGGATCACAAATCTCGAGATTATTTTTAATTTAGTGCACGGAGGCTGCAGAAAAATAATTTTCAAAGTACCACTGAAGTCACTCCTTTAGGGGGCGTGACGTCATATCATGAATTTTCGGAGTACCCGTTCTCGCACATTTACAGCGCCTGTCAAAGCTCTACACGCGCACTCTTGATATTTTCAAAACTTTGAAGACAAAAACTTTAATCGTCTTCATTTGACCTCCAGGATCACAAATCTCGAGATTATTTTTAATTTGGTGCACGGAGGCTGCAGAAAAATAATTTTCAAAGTACCACTGAAGTCACTCCTTTAGGGGGCGTGACGTCATATCATGAATTTTCGGAGTACCCGTTCTCGCACATTTACAGCGCCTGTCAAAGCTCTACACGCGCACTCTTGATATTTTCAAAACTTTGAAGACAAAAACTTTAATCGTCTTCATTTGACCTCCAGGATCACAAATCTCGAGATTATTTTTAATTTGGTGCACGGAGGCTGCAGAAAAATAATTTTCAAAGTACCACTGAAGTCACTCCTTTAGGGGGCGTGACGTCATATCATGAATTTTCGGAGTACCCGTTCTCGCACATTTACAGCGCCTGTCAAAGCTCTACACGCGCACTCTTGATATTTTCAAAACTTTGAAGACAAAAACTTTAATCGTCTTCATTTGACCTCCAGGATCACAAATCTCGAGATTATTTTTAATTTGGTGCACGGAGGCTGCAGAAAAATAATTTTCAAAGTACCACTGAAGTCACTCCTTTAGGGGGCGTGACGTCATATCATGAATTTTCGGAGTACCCGTTCTCGCACATTTACAGCGCCTGTCAAAGCTCTACACGCGCACTCTTGATATTTTCAAAACTTTGAAGACAAAAACTTTAATCGTCTTCATTTGACCTCCAGGATCACAAATCTCGAGATTATTTTTAATTTGGTGCACGGAGGCTGCAGAAAAATAATTTTCAAAGTACCACTGAAGTCACTCCTTTAGGGGGCGTGACGTCATATCATGAATTTTCGGAGTACCCGTTCTCGCACATTTACAGCGCCTGTCAAAGCTCTACACGCGCACTCTTGATATTTTCAAAACTTTGAAGACAAAAACTTTAATCGTCTTCATTTGACCTCCAGGATCACAAATCTCGAGATTATTTTTAATTTGGTGCACGGAGGCTGCAGAAAAATAATTTTCAAAGTACCACTGAAGTCACTCCTTTAGTGGGCGTGACGTCATATCATGAATTTTCGGAGTACCCGTTCTCGCACATTTACAGCGCCTGTCAAAGCTCTACACGCGCACTCTTGATATTTTCAAAACTTTGAAGACAAAAACTTTAATCGTCTTCATTTGACCTCCAGGATCACAAATCTCGAGATTATTTTTAATTTGGTGCACGGAGGCTGCAGAAAAATAATTTTCAAAGTACCACTGAAGTCACTCCTTTAGTGGGCGTGACGTCATATCATGAATTTTCGGAGTACCCGTTCTCGCACATTTACAGCGCCTGTCAAAGCTCTACACGCGCACTCTTGATATTTTCAAAACTTTGAAGACAAAAACTTTAATCGTCTTCATTTGACCTCCAGGATCACAAATCTCGAGATTATTTTTAATTTGGTGCACGGAGGCTGCAGAAAAATAATTTTCAAAGTACCACTGAAGTCACTCCTTTAGGGGGCGTGACGTCATATCATGAATTTTCGGAGTACCCGTTCTCGCACATTTACAGCGCCTGTCAAAGCTCTACACGCGCACTCTTGATATTTTCAAAACTTTGAAGACAAAAACTTTAATCGTCTTCATTTGACCTCCAGGATCACAAATCTCGAGATTATTTTTAATTTGGTGCACGGAGGCTGCAGAAAAATAATTTTCAAAGTACCACTGAAGTCACTCCTTTAGGGGGCGTGACGTCATATCATGAATTTTCGGAGTACCCGTTCTCGCACATTTACAGCGCCTGTCAAAGCTCTACACGCGCACTCTTGATATTTTCAAAACTTTGAAGACAAAAACTTTAATCGTCTTCATTTGACCTCCAGGATCACAAATCTCGAGATTATTTTTAAATTGGTGCACGGAGGCTGCAGAAAAATAATTTTCAAAGTACCACTGAAGTCACTCCTTTAGGGGGCGTGACGTCATATCATGAATTTTCGGAGTACCCGTTCTCGCACATTTACAGCGCCTGTCAAAGCTCTACACGCGCACTCTTGATATTTTCAAAACTTTGAAGACAAAAACTTTAATCGTCTTCATTTGACCTCCAGGATCACAAATCTCGAGATTATTTTTAAATTGGTGCACGGAGGCTGCAGAAAAATAATTTTCAAAGTACCACTGAAGTCACTCCTTTAGGGGGCGTGACGTCATATCATGAATTTTCGGAGTACCCGTTCTCGCACATTTACAGCGCCTGTCAAAGCTCTACACGCGCACTCTTGATATTTTCAAAACTTTGAAGACAAAAACTTTAATCGTCTTCATTTGACCTCCAGGATCACAAATCTCGAGATTATTTTTAAATTGGTGCACGGAGGCTGCAGAAAAATAATTTTCAAAGTACCACTGAAGTCACTCCTTTAGGGGGCGTGACGTCATATCATGAATTTTCGGAGTACCCGTTCTCGCACATTTACAGCGCCTGTCAAAGCTCTACACGCGCACTCTTGATATTTTCAAAACTTTGAAGACAAAAACTTTAATCGTCTTCATTTGACCTCCAGGATCACAAATCTCGAGATTATTTTTAATTTGGTGCACGGAGGCTGCAGAAAAATAATTTTCAAAGTACCACTGAAGTCACTCCTTTAGTGGGCGTGACGTCATATCATGAATTTTCGGAGTACCCGTTCTCGCACATTTACAGCGCCTGTCAAAGCTCTACACGCGCACTCTTGATATTTTCAAAACTTTGAAGACAAAAACTTTAATCGTCTTCATTTGACCTCCAGGATCACAAATCTCGAGATTATTTTTAATTTGGTGCACGGAGGCTGCAGAAAAATAATTTTCAAAGTACCACTGAAGTCACTCCTTTAGTGGGCGTGACGTCATATCATGAATTTTCGGAGTACCCGTTCTCGCACATTTACAGCGCCTGTCAAAGCTCTACACGCGCACTCTTGATATTTTCAAAACTTTGAAGACAAAAACTTTAATCGTCTTCATTTGACCTCCAGGATCACAAATCTCGAGATTATTTTTAATTTGGTGCACGGAGGCTGCAGAAAAATAATTTTCAAAGTACCACTGAAGTCACTCCTTTAGGGGGCGTGACGTCATATCATGAATTTTCGGAGTACCCGTTCTCGCACATTTACAGCGCCTGTCAAAGCTCTACACGCGCACTCTTGATATTTTCAAAACTTTGAAGACAAAAACTTTAATCGTCTTCATTTGACCTCCAGGATCACAAATCTCGAGATTATTTTTAATTTAGTGCACGGAGGCTGCAGAAAAATAATTTTCAAAGTACCACTGAAGTCACTCCTTTAGTGGGCGTGACGTCATATCATGAATTTTCGGAGTACCCGTTCTCGCACATTTACAGCGCCTGTCAAAGCTCTACACGCGCACTCTTGATATTTTCAAAACTTTGAAGACAAAAACTTTAATCGTCTTCATTTGACCTCCAGGATCACAAATCTCGAGATTATTTTTAATTTAGTGCACGGAGGCTGCAGAAAAATAATTTTCAAAGTACCACTGAAGTCACTCCTTTAGGGGGCGTGACGTCATATCATGAATTTTCGGAGTACCCGTTCTCGCACATTTACAGCGCCTGTCAAAGCTCTACACGCGCACTCTTGATATTTTCAAAACTTTGAAGACAAAAACTTTAATCGTCTTCATTTGACCTCCAGGATCACAAATCTCGAGATTATTTTTAATTTGGTGCACGGAGGCTGCAGAAAAATAATTTTCAAAGTACCACTGAAGTCACTCCTTTAGGGGGCGTGACGTCATATCATGAATTTTCGGAGTACCCGTTCTCGCACATTTACAGCGCCTGTCAAAGCTCTACACGCGCACTCTTGATATTTTCAAAACTTTGAAGACAAAAACTTTAATCGTCTTCATTTGACCTCCAGGATCACAAATCTCGAGATTATTTTTAATTTGGTGCACGGAGGCTGCAGAAAAATAATTTTCAAAGTACCACTGAAGTCACTCCTTTAGGGGGCGTGACGTCATATCATGAATTTTCGGAGTACCCGTTCTCGCACATTTACAGCGCCTGTCAAAGCTCTACACGCGCACTCTTGATATTTTCAAAACTTTGAAGACAAAAACTTTAATCGTCTTCATTTGACCTCCAGGATCACAAATCTCGAGATTATTTTTAATTTAGTGCACGGAGGCTGCAGAAAAATAATTTTCAAAGTACCACTGAAGTCACTCCTTTAGTGGGCGTGACGTCATATCATGAATTTTCGGAGTACCCGTTCTCGCACATTTACAGCGCCTGTCAAAGCTCTACACGCGCACTCTTGATATTTTCAAAACTTTGAAGACAAAAACTTTAATCGTCTTCATTTGACCTCCAGGATCACAAATCTCGAGATTATTTTTTAATTTGGTGCACGGAGGC
Organism: Ixodes ricinus; assembly: GCA_037355805.1. Taxonomy (NCBI): domain Eukaryota; kingdom Metazoa; phylum Arthropoda; class Arachnida; order Ixodida; family Ixodidae; genus Ixodes; species Ixodes ricinus. The sequence goes on from JAZHYW010070321.1 coordinate 77,522, forward strand.
TGCAGAAAAATAATTTTCAAAGTACCACTGAAGTCACTCCTTTAGGGGGCGTGACGTCATATCATGAATTTTCGGAGTACCCGTTCTCGCACATTTACAGCGCCTGTCAAAGCTCTACACGCGCACTCTTGATATTTTCAAAACTTTGAAGACAAAAACTTTAATCGTCTTCATTTGACCTCCAGGATCACAAATCTCGAGATTATTTTTAATTTGGTGCACGGAGGCTGCAGAAAAATAATTTTCAAAGTACCACTGAAGTCACTCCTTTAGGGGGCGTGACGTCATATCATGAATTTTCGGAGTACCCGTTCTCGCACATTTACAGCGCCTGTCAAAGCTCTACACGCGCACTCTTGATATTTTCAAAACTTTGAAGACAAAAACTTTAATCGTCTTCATTTGACCTCCAGGATCACAAATCTCGAGATTATTTTTAATTTGGTGCACGGAGGCTGCAGAAAAATAATTTTCAAAGTACCACTGAAGTCACTCCTTTAGGGGGCGTGACGTCATATCATGAATTTTCGGAGTACCCGTTCTCGCACATTTACAGCGCCTGTCAAAGCTCTACACGCGCACTCTTGATATTTTCAAAACTTTGAAGACAAAAACTTTAATCGTCTTCATTTGACCTCCAGGATCACAAATCTCGAGATTATTTTTAATTTGGTGCACGGAGGCTGCAGAAAAATAATTTTCAAAGTACCACTGAAGTCACTCCTTTAGTGGGCGTGACGTCATATCATGAATTTTCGGAGTACCCGTTCTCGCACATTTACAGCGCCTGTCAAAGCTCTACACGCGCACTCTTGATATTTTCAAAACTTTGAAGACAAAAACTTTAATCGTCTTCATTTGACCTCCAGGATCACAAATCTCGAGATTATTTTTAAATTGGTGCACGGAGGCTGCAGAAAAATAATTTTCAAAGTACCACTGAAGTCACTCCTTTAGGGGGCGTGACGTCATATCATGAATTTTCGGAGTACCCGTTCTCGCACATTTACAGCGCCTGTCAAAGCTCTACACGCGCACTCTTGATATTTTCAAAACTTTGAAGACAAAAACTTTAATCGTCTTCATTTGACCTCCAGGATCACAAATCTCGAGATTATTTTTAATTTGGTGCACGGAGGCTGCAGAAAAATAATTTTCAAAGTACCACTGAAGTCACTCCTTTAGTGGGCGTGACGTCATATCATGAATTTTCGGAGTACCCGTTCTCGCACATTTACAGCGCCTGTCAAAGCTCTACACGCGCACTCTTGATATTTTCAAAACTTTGAAGACAAAAACTTTAATCGTCTTCATTTGACCTCCAGGATCACAAATCTCGAGATTATTTTTAATTTGGTGCACGGAGGCTGCAGAAAAATAATTTTCAAAGTACCACTGAAGTCACTCCTTTAGGGGGCGTGACGTCATATCATGAATTTTCGGAGTACCCGTTCTCGCACATTTACAGCGCCTGTCAAAGCTCTACACGCGCACTCTTGATATTTTCAAAACTTTGAAGACAAAAACTTTAATCGTCTTCATTTGACCTCCAGGATCACAAATCTCGAGATTATTTTTAATTTAGTGCACGGAGGCTGCAGAAAAATAATTTTCAAAGTACCACTGAAGTCACTCCTTTAGGGGGCGTGACGTCATATCATGAATTTTCGGAGTACCCGTTCTCGCACATTTACAGCGCCTGTCAAAGCTCTACACGCGCACTCTTGATATTTTCAAAACTTTGAAGACAAAAACTTTAATCGTCTTCATTTGACCTCCAGGATCACAAATCTCGAGATTATTTTTAATTTGGTGCACGGAGGCTGCAGAAAAATAATTTTCAAAGTACCACTGAAGTCACTCCTTTAGGGGGCGTGACGTCATATCATGAATTTTCGGAGTACCCGTTCTCGCACATTTACAGCGCCTGTCAAAGCTCTACACGCGCACTCTTGATATTTTCAAAACTTTGAAGACAAAAACTTTAATCGTCTTCATTTGACCTCCAGGATCACAAATCTCGAGATTATTTTTAATTTAGTGCACGGAGGCTGCAGAAAAATAATTTTCAAAGTACCACTGAAGTCACTCCTTTAGGGGGCGTGACGTCATATCATGAATTTTCGGAGTACCCGTTCTCGCACATTTACAGCGCCTGTCAAAGCTCTACACGCGCACTCTTGATATTTTCAAAACTTTGAAGACAAAAACTTTAATCGTCTTCATTTGACCTCCAGGATCACAAATCTCGAGATTATTTTTCAATTTGGTGCACGAAGGCTGCAGAAAAGTAATTTTCAAAGTACCACTGAAGTCACTCCTTTAGGGGGCGTGACGTCATATCATGAATTTTCGGAGTACCCGTTCTCGCACATTTACAGCGCCTGTCAAAGCTCTACACGCGCACTCTTGATATTTTCAAAACTTTGAAGACAAAAACTTTAATCGTCTTCATTTGACCTCCAGGATCACAAATCTCGAGATTATTTTTTTTCAATTTGGTGCACGAAGGCTGCAGAAAAGTAGTTTTCAAAGTACCACTGAAGTCACTCCTTTAGGGGGCGTGACGTCATATCATGAATTTTCGGAGTACCCGTTCTCGCACATTTACAGCGCCTGTCAAAGCTCTACACGCGCACTCTTGATATTTTCAAAACTTTGAAGACAAAAACTTTAATCGTCTTCATTTGACCTCCAGGATCACAAATCTCGAGATTATTTTTAATTTAGTGCACGGAGGCTGCAGAAAAATAATTTTCAAAGTACCACTGAAGTCACTCCTTTAGGGGGCGTGACGTCATATCATGAATTTTCGGAGTACCCGTTCTCGCACATTTACAGCGCCTGTCAAAGCTCTACACGCGCACTCTTGATATTTTCAAAACTTTGAAGACAAAAACTTTAATCGTCTTCATTTGACCTCCAGGATCACAAATCTCGAGATTATTTTTAATTTAGTGCACGGAGGCTGCAGAAAAATAATTTTCAAAGTACCACTGAAGTCACTCCTTTAGGGGGCGTGACGTCATATCATGAATTTTCGGAGTACCCGTTCTCGCACATTTACAGCGCCTGTCAAAGCTCTACACGCGCACTCTTGATATTTTCAAAACTTTGAAGACAAAAACTTTAATCGTCTTCATTTGACCTCCAGGATCACAAATCTCGAGATTATTTTTTAATTTAGTGCACGGAGGCTGCAGAAAAATAATTTTCAAAGTACCACTGAAGTCACTCCTTTAGGGGGCGTGACGTCATATCATGAATTTTCGGAGTACCCGTTCTCGCACATTTACAGCGCCTGTCAAAGCTCTACACGCGCACTCTTGATATTTTCAAAACTTTGAAGACAAAAACTTTAATCGTCTTCATTTACCTCCAGGATCACAAATCTCGAGATTATTTTTTTTTCAATTTTGTGCACGAAGGCTACAGAAAAGAGTTTTCAAAGTACCACTGAAGTCACTCCTTTAGGGGGCGTGACGTCATATCATGAATTTTCGGAGTACCCGTTCTCGCACATTTACAGCGCCTGTCAAAGCTCTACACGCGCACTCTTGATATTTTCAAAACTTTGAAGACAAAAACTTTAATCGTCTTCATTTACCTCCAGGATCACAAATCTCGAGATTATTTTTTTTTCAATTTGGTGCACGAAGGCTACAGAAAAGAGTTTTCAAAGTACCACTGAAGTCACTCCTTTAGGGGGCGTGACGTCATATCATGAATTTTCGGAGTACCCGTTCTCGCACATTTACAGCGCCTGTCAAAGCTCTACACGCGCACTCTTGATATTTTCAAAACTTTGAAGACAAAAACTTTAATCGTCTTCATTTG